>APFE031210822.1:3818-41274 GCA_000404065.3 Pinus taeda | reverse complement strand
GTGAAGGAGGGTTTTCTTCTTTGGCATGTTTTAGACAAAAACCTCCCTCAGTTTCCCAAAATTCATCTTTTATTGCGCTGAAACACCATTTGAGTGAAACTTATCCCGATGTGTGAAACAAGGAATTTTGTCGAAATGAAGTGAAATGAAGGGGATAGGGGGCTTCTAAATTCTTGGGGAAATTTTTGGGAGTAGGGAGGGATGTTAGGAAGTAGGGGAAAGTGGAATCTCAGAGATTGAGTGAGGGGAAGGGATCCAAAAGGGCAAGACACAGGCCCAACCTAGAAAATTGCCAAGTTGTAGCTAGAAACTAGGGTTTGTGGAAAAATGAGGAATTTGGCGGATCTAAGGGATGGGAAGTATTTTATAAGGTACATTAAGGATAGGGGAAGGTGTATGAACATTAGGAAACAAGTTTTGCCGATGATTTGTCCGCCCAAGAGAAACTGCCTTCAAAACCCTAAGAGAAGGAAATGACCTTGCTTGGGCGCAACTGAAGCATGATCAAGGTATCAAATGACCCATTAGACACTGACATGATAATGAAAACCCTATGAATGATGATAGACTCAGTTGAATGATGACATGGATTGGCATTTGGGCAACTTTGAAAAGAGTTAGAGCAAACCCTAGACCTAATGCCTAGTGACCAAATTTTGCTTGAAGACTCACTGAAATGACAAAATTTGACCTTGAAACTTCAAAATCACTATGTAAGAGCACATTTGATCACTGGAGGAAGGCTGTAAAGACTGACACTAACAGGACCAATGGTCCAAAAATAGATATTCGTACCCCAGCTGCCAACACGCCACCTCACTCAAATCACCCATATGAGGAAATAAACGTTGATTCCCATGCATAGAAGCATTCACATTCTCAAGGCTCACACTAGCAAAATCACTCTCGGCCCTCAGGGAGTCTACATGAAAGGCAAATTCCGTTTTCTTCCTACACAGGACCACCTATAGGATCCTACAAGAGACCCTACATTATACAGTCAGGCAGTCTACAGGATTGGAAGTGAGCAACTTCAAAAGGGAAAAATAGAGGGTGGCTTCATCAAGCAGTATTAAGGAGGTAGGATCTACATTTCTCCACATTTTTCCAAGTGAAAGAAACATAAAAAATTCTTCTAGTTTGTTGAAATTGATTGCAGTATAGGGGAATTGTATACACAGAAATTTCAGTTAAATTTCCTCCATTAAATTTTGTATCATACATCTACACTCCTCCATTGATTAGAGAAAATTGGGGGGGGGGGGGGGGGGGGTTAATAGAAGGGAACCCATCAACACCGTGAGGATTTATCAACACCCTCCTGTGCTAGAGATATTCACAAGGCATGATTGGATGGGTTTCTTTGAGAAATTGAGGAGGTATGATGATGAAGTAGCCAAAGCTTTTTCTCTCTTCCTCATTCCACTGACTAGGACCCATGCCATTGTTGTGGTGAGAGGACTCTCCATAGAAATTAGCCCTAAACTCATAGGCATAATTGCCACACATCCCTTAGGAGTGCCTTGGAGAAAGGAGGATAAGGGAAATAGCCGAATTGCAAAGAAGAAATTCTTTATAGAAGGAGAGGAGGCCATGGAAGACAAAAATGGAGTGAGGAGAGCAATTCTACCCTATCCTTGGAATGAAATTAGCTACTACCTTATAAAGTATATCTCATGTGAAGGTAGTGGGAAGCAAGATACCTGGGTGTAAGTTGAGGTTCATTTGCAAAAAGGAGAAGGAAAGTGGTGAAGAGACAGCATGCAAGCTTGCTAAAGGAGATGGAGTACTACCAGTTCAGAATTCCTATCACATGGGAAACTTTCAGAGACATGCAAATAGAGGGAGATATAAAATCCCTTGAATATGACAAGAGCCCCACTATTAGTGAAAAACATGAAGAAGTAACAGAGGAGGATGAAGGAGAAACTAGAAAAGAGGAAGAAGACATAGAGAGGGATGAAGAGGAAATAGATGAGGAAGAAGAGGAATAAAAAGAGAAGGAAATTTGTGAAGAGACAGAAGGAGAAAAAGGAGGAGGGTTTTGGATTGCTACCCTCAACTTGCACCCAGGTATCTTGCTTTCCAAAAGCAAGAAATTACACATTTTGAGGATATGTTTCAGGCTGTTAGGGGATGACAACATGCAAGCTTGCCAAAGGAGATGGAGTACCTTATAAAGTATATCTCATGTGAAGGAGGGTATATGGATACCACTTTAGGCTTCTTGAAGAATTGAGGTTTGGGGCAGACACACCTCCTCAACACAGACTCAGCATACCCTACTTCCTTCTTCAATCACTGATAGATATGAGCATGAAGGTGTAGGAAGGAAACCATCAACAACTAGCCCATCATGGGTTAATTAGATTCATGATAGAAGATGCCCTCCAAAACCTCAGAATTCCTATCACATGGGAACTTTCAGAGACATGCAAATAGAGGGAGATATAAAATCCCTTGAATATGACAAGAGCCCCACTATTAGTGAAAAATATGAAGAAGTAACAAAGGAGGATGAAGGAGAAACTAGAAAAGAGGAAGAAGAAATAGAGAGGGATGAAGAGGAAATAGATGAGGAAGAAGAGGAAGAAAAAGAGAAGGAAAGTGGTGAAGAGACAGAAGGAGATGCCAAGGAGGAAACTGATGAACCATGAGGAAGCAAGGGCTGTAGAAATGAAGAATATAATAGCAAGAGAACAAACAAAGCCTCTCATGATAAGAGTTGAGCAGTCAAATCCAATGGTTGTCTTTAGCACACATAAGTTAATTGCAAATGACCCTCAACTTGCACCCAGGTATCTTGCTTCCCGAAAGCAAGAAATTACACATTTTGAGGATATGTTTCAGGCTGTTAGGGGATGATAGCATGCAAGCTTGCCAAAGGAGATGGAGTACTTTTCCATATAGTTTGAAAATCAGAGAGTACCATTCTCCTCAAAGAATGAGAGAAGCACTGAACATGACACCCATCTACAAGCAAACCCTTCAAAGACTCAAAGTCAATTGGATTGGCTTGAGACTCAGTCCACCACTACTCTTAGGGATGTTAGAAGGAAGGAAGGAAGAGGAAGAAAGAAAGCAGTGGGAGGAGATAGAAAGGAAGGCATGATTCTATGCACAAGAAGAGGAAACTACAACAGAAGCATGGGATGTGAGGGAGGCCACTAGAGCTATGAAAGACATAGATATAGATTGAGTTTCTCAGAGGATGAGAAACACTTTCAGTATTGGGTGATGATGAGCCTCATCATTGGGTAACTATATGCACCTTAATTCACCTCGTAGCTTAGTCAAATCAACTCTTCTCACAATTTATTACATATTTTTATTATATTTTGTTTAATGAGATGAGTCAAAGTGAGATATTATGCCTAGTGGACTAATGTGCATTGAATGCCAGTTTGTGAGAGAAAATCAGGGAATTTTGGCTAGATTAAGGGTTGAAAATCAAATGAGACAAGGAAGAGAGATTGTAAGAGGTAAATCCTCCTCATTTACTCCTCCCTCATTCGAATATTCCTCCATCAATCACACTAGCTCAGAGTACAAGCAACCAAGTCATGGAGATCAAAAGGTAGTTGATAAAGTGACAGTTAAAGAGTTAGTTTATCTCTAGTTTGGAAGCCGAGCCTCCCTCAATTTAAGGAAGTCATTGAAGATTTCAGTTGTATAAATAAAGAGGCCTAGAGCCTCATTAAGATTCAAATTTTTGCTTTAAAAACACTAGTCATTTTTTATTTCAAGACTTGTGGAAGACTTTGCTATGTAATTTACTGTTTTGATAATGAGAATGAGCTTTTTCTTGATCCAGCACTAAGTTAACTTGGAGGGATGAAGTTCTTGGGCTAGGGCCCAACCCTAGCAGCAAAGGCTCCTCTTCTTGTATTTGTATGCTTAGACTGATTTTATAACTCAATGGTTGAATTGTCTTTAGGATTATTTCATTGCAAGTAGTGTAGAGTTGATTAGTTGCTTATTAGTTTGCTTCCATTTATGATTTACTTCAGCAGTAGTTTAGAAGAGATAAAGGAACATAAAAAAGCTATCAATAGGTGTTTTAGCCTCACTTCTTCCTTTAGGGGTCATGATTTGAGGAAAGAACTCCCATGCGGCCCCAAAAAGACAAAATTCTACTTTCTCATAGAATTTAGGGTTTTCCGTACTTAGGCCAACATTTAATCAATTTGCAAGAGTAGGATTTAGTTATCATTTCTTCCATCTTCAATCTTACATTAGATCTCATCAATGATTCCATCTTATTCTGCAAGTTTTCTTGATGCATGAGGTAGACAACTAGCTCATTAAACTTTGTTTTCCTAGATCATTGAAATTATTCTTGTTTACATGATTTTTGGGTAAATATCAATGCTTGATGTAGTGCAAGTGTTTCATAAGTATAGAGAGATATCTAGTTAACAACCTCCTTCCAACTTCATCCATCCATGATCATTCCTTTCTTTCACTAAGACCCTCACCAATTTCATCATTTTACAAGGAAACTTCTCCAAGCTTGTTGAGCAAATCCAACCATCTTCCAACTTTGGTTTTTAGTGATGGAGTAATCCTAGGTGTTTCCTTGCCTCATTCCATCCACCAACCACCTTCCCTGAGCCTTCCATCACCTTCAACACCCATCCTTTTTCTCTCGGTTGTATCTTGTAGAAATACAGGGAATCCTGTAGGCTTTTAGGACATCTTGTAGGTTTTCCTGTAGTGGCCTATTTTGAGGCTGGATTGAGGGAAACGCCTCTAGGAAGCTAGAAAAGGTCACCTACTGGTCTCCCCAACCTTCTAACCATTCACCAACACCCGTAAGTCACCTCCCACATCACCAAAAGAGATTAGATTTCACACTTTTCCAAAAAAAAGACAAAAAGAAAAACATATTCATTTTAGTCAGTTGCATGCACGGTAGTAGAATGTTTGATGTTTTGAATTTACATGCTTAGGATAGTAGGATTGCATACATGTTTACTTAGCATTCTTTCTAAAGCATAGTCTCATAGCAGTTAGTTAGAAAATAGTGTGTTTTTAGCATTTGATTTCAGTCTTCTTCCTTACTGCAGTAGACAAGCTTTCTCTTAGAATAGATTTCTCTTTCTCTTATGGGTAATAAAGCTTCTTTTGAGTCCATAGAAGTCTAGTTTGAAAAATCCTAGTGGTCTATCTCTAGCTGAGCAATGACAAAGAGCCAAACCATCAATTTTACTTGTGCATACATCACTGTCACCTCCAAGTTTGTACAAACCCCAGGTTGATAAAGTAAAGTTGGTAGCCCCAAGAGTTGTAACATTCTTGCTGCAATACTGGTGCTCATCAGGGTGTTTACTATAGACCCAGACCCAAATTTTTTCAAAATCCCATTACATATCTCAGTGGGTTCGGAAAGGGGGCTTTCACCATATCGCAATCACATCCAGGAGTAAGGAATTGCAAGGGAGCGATTTTAGATTGGTGTGATCGCCGAGGTTCGGGACCTATCGCTGGGAGGCGGGGGCGGGGACTTACCGTAGTCGGGAGTGTTTTGATATCAGTGGGGATTTCATCAACGAGCGGTGGTTTTGGTGGGAATTTCATCGATGAGCTGGACTAATTGCGGGATGGGGAGCCAGTTGCGAGATGTGGGATGCAGGATTCGTAATCACAAGCAGGACTTATTAGATGCGGGGTTTATCAGCTATGATGTTTATTGACGTGGGGAGTTATTGCGTGATGGGGAATTTTACGGGATGAGGGACTTAATGTTGTAGGATAGACTGATTGTGGGATACAACCTTTAAAGGGATTTCAATATAGTTTAATGGGTGCGACTAGAGTTAAAACAAATGGACTTTCGGCTAGAGTTAATACAAATGGAATTTTAAAAGGGATTTCAGCTAAGTTTCAATGTATAACAATGGAAATGAGGCTAAAGTAATATTCAAAGGATTTTTGGGATATGGCTAGAGTTTGGAAATTAATATGAAATATGAGTGTTTCCCAGGGAAAAATGGGCTTTGACTTAGGATTTAAGGATTTTCTCAAGGAAAAAGGAGTTTTAGATGGAATGAGGGGATTTATGAGGGAAGGTTGAGAGAGGTATATGGAGTATGAATGAGGATGTTGAAACAAGCTGAAATCTCCTTGAACACATTATCTCCCATAATTACTACTCCCATAATGATTAACCATAAGTGATGTTATGACTCTTTTGACCATTTTTATGTCTTGACATGGACAAAATGAGGACAATGATGACCATAATGACTATGACACCCTTACAACAAGGAATGACTGACCATGACGATGTCCATTGACCATGAAGGTGAAAGGAGTAGTGATGCCCTACCTAACCTAACTAGTGAGCAAATATTTTATTTTAAGACCTATTGAACATAAAAAAATTACCAAGGACCCTAACAAAAACTTCGAAAGAGAACATTTGATCATTGGTGACTAGCAGGACTGACTGACACTAACAGGGTGTACTTCCTTACCCCAATAAGATCTTGACATCACCTTGCCAAACCTCAAGCCCAAGGAAATAGTGCATAAACCTGTTGTAGTACTCAACAACCCCCCATTTAATTTTTATTTTAGCCATATAATAAAATTATGGGGACCCTTTTGTTTTTCAGTTTTGATTGCCTTAACATATTTTTACCTAACCCTAGCTTACTATATCTTTTGTTTCGCTTCTTGTGGTTATTTTATTTGTAAATAATGTTTGGACTTAGGCTAGATATTTTAACTACCTTGGCATACTAGTAGGTATACATAAATTGTATAATCACTTTTTATTTATGTTATTTTGTAAATATTTACTTTTTTTATAAATAATAACTTTATTTTGATTTATTTTAATTTTGTAAATAATAAACATAGCCCTCGAGACCAAGCTTCAATGTTAAAGTGGCATTATTATTTCAAAGTAATATTAGGGATAAGCCCTTTATATTACAAGTGGATGTAGTTTATGCATATCACAAAGATCACATATCGAGGTTACAATGTTTAAATGTTACGATATATCAAAACCCCGATATGTCCCCACCTCTATTCCACTTAAATGAATATTATTACAATGGGTTTTATATATTATAATTGGGTTTTTGAAATCTACTGGCCCTACCATATGCCACGTTATATCGGGCCTTGCTCTATTGTAGCTTCTTTTCACAAAGAGTTACGATATAGTTGGCTTTTGATATTTCGTATTGTTTTATTTAAATTGAAACTTAACTTTGGCTATTCATCAAAAGGCTTCGCTATATATATATATATATATTATATATATATAATATATATATATATATATATATATAATATATATATACTCTAACCATAACCCACATTCCACGTCATTTTTCCGCTGCCGCATATTGGAGGTAGTGCATATCAGATATCTCCTTTCAAGACACATTTAAAAAATCTGATCACCAATATTTTGATATGCCAATCCTGCTGAAATGCCGATACAACATATCCCTCCGATCCCCGATACAACACTCCCTCCGATCTCTGATCTCTGATACAACACGCCCTCTGATACATGGACCCGATATGCATATTAACAATGGTTTAATTGGAATATAGCATCCGCCTGTATATCTGAACTTTTAAATGGTAACATTTGTAAAACCCCCGATAATCCTTTCACCTCTAATATTTGGACCCGATACAATTAAAAAAAAACAATTAAATGTGAAATCGCATCGCTCCATAACAGAGCCTCCCAATATTGATGTTTTTGTTTGTGCGCATTATAAAACGTTCCGTTGGACTTACCTCCTCTTCCACTCAAATGTTGCCACGTGTCACTATTTGGTATGACTGTAATGTTTAAATAGAAAAAATCCATTTAATTTTTTTAATTCGGTCTCACAACTCATATTTTTGATTTTATAGTTTGCTAATAGTTTGGTTTTTTTTTCTCCCCAATTTCGACTAATATTGGCCCTTTATTGGCAGAGAAGCTTCCATGATGAAAGATACTAATAGATCCAGCAATTGATCTCTGAAAGAACTCCTCCAAGTGAAAAAGCGGACCTAAAATGACAGGAAATTACGATCGCTGTTGAAGCAATTGAATGTGGTCTTATATGAGTGTTGGTGCTTTAGATCACACTAGCAGCACAAGTGATGCAAAGAGAGATAGAAAGCCCACTAGAGACAACTTTTGAGTTGCTTGTAGACCAGTGCCTAGGACATCTTAAGTAGAGGAGTGCATGGAAGATTATGAGTGGGGTTTCTTGTGCATTCTAATTGTCACGTAATAAAAATAAGAGGGGCTTGGTTCAATAGGCCTTCATTAAGGTAGTCTAGAGCTAATAGGTGGATCCAAATGTGGGGGGTATATTGGGTAAATCTCAAAGAGAAATGGCTTCTTTTGTTGGCCGACACATAATAATGAGACAAATCAATACTGAAGTTGTAGTAATGGTGGAGAGGAAGAGAGGAAGGAGGGAAATAGATGCTTAGGGCTATGGCCAACAGAATCCTTAGCAACAATGTTCTAGCAGAAATGTGGAAGAGGAAGGAGGTGGAGTGATAGAAATAGTGGAGTACTTATTGAGATTTCATGCCTATAACATGGATACCTCTATCACCAAACAGTGTGAGAAAGGTTGTGCTCATATAGGTATTGCAGGCTAATCTAATAACACAAGTAGATCTATAGTTACTACAGGTATTGTAGGCTATTGAACAACACAAGTAAATTTTTAATACACACATGAACTGTTCTTTACTTAGTAGCTAGGGTAGATCCATGAATCAAGGAGAAACCAATAATCTCATTACACTATTTCAGAGAAGGAAAAACAACTTATGAAATGAGGTTACAAAAGGTAAAACATATTGCACATCGATCATGCTTGGATTCACTAGAGAGTTTCATTCATCCAATATGAGTCCAACATACCAATCCTTAACATCCAACACCACATCAATCAAGTCCCCTGTGAATAAGAAAATAGAACCAAAATGGCATCTCAGAATTCACACCGCTCAGGTGAGAAATTCCAGAACCTGGTGTAAGTGTTTCTTCTCCCTATTTATAAGAAGATGGGGAGCTTGGATTACAGTTGCAACAAAATATCTGAGCCATAGCTCTAGTTATTTGCTAGACTAGCTGTCTCGGCCTATCGAAGGTGTTGTTGTCCAAAATGATTACAATGGGGATCTGGTCCCTTCTTGGAAATAAACATAACTAAAAATAAAACTGGAGGATGATGGATGAAGTGTCCCTTCTGTTGGCCCTGTGAATGACCTCTGGTCAAGCCACTTCTCTATCATCATGTGCCCCTCTATTGTTTAGTTGGTTCCTTGTTGCCTCTACCTTTACTGCGTGAATGACTCATTCTCTAGAGTAGGGAGTGAGTTGACTGTAAATGTCTATCTCGGCAGTCCTTTTGCTGTGTGTCAAAGTGGAGTCATGTGCCGAACCATTAAGTCTTTACGGAGCCCCCATATTAACTTCACCGATGCGCCATGCTTCCTTCAATGCCCCAGCTATCGACCCATCCACCTTTAAAATCTCTGTATCATGCTCATGGTCTGCTTGGGGATGCGTTTACAATGTAACATGAAGTATTTCGGGTGGGGCTTTATCACTGAAATATCACGAAACATGTGCGTTTTGATTTCCCCTTAGGCCCCTTTTGGTATAACCCCCTTTCTGCTATTTCCTTCATATGACCAGGGGCTACAACCAAGTGTTGAGTCCTCGGGTGCTAAGGCCTTCAGGCTTGTGTCTGAGGGCCTATTTCCTTTGTAGCGCAAAATCCCGCATCCCGATGGGTTATAGTGTTTTTCTTGTGGCATTTCCCTTTACCCTTGCGATCAATGTTCTGCGGGATTGGGCCCACCAAAGATATCACAATCACAACCATGGAGAGGGAGACCACGTCAAGGGGGATTTCTCGCATATCGCAATCATATGCTGGGAGAGATTGAGGTGCAGGAGTGCCTTAACTTGTGTGACTACCGATCGCCGATCTGCAGGGGGTGACGTCCTTACTGCCATGTGTCACCCTATGAGTGGTGACATGTGTCACCCAAAAATGCCCCTATAGGATCCCTAAAAACTCTGAAACTAAGTGACACACATCCCCTGTATGGCCACGTCACTTTTTGTACTGTCACGTGGAGGAGAGAGAAAGGGCTCGCCCAACCTTGGTGTTTTCATGAATTCTTTTGTTAAATAGAATCGGCCCCTCCCCGATGATTTAACATTGTATCACAAATCGACGATATCACAAGGTTTTTAAAGTGGTAGTCCGTTTACTCTGCTGATAGCTGATATCACGGGATTGTGGGATTCACTGTGCCTGAGACCCCTGACCTCCGATAAATCATACCGCCACATGGAGGAGAGAGAAAGGGTCCACTTGACCTTGGTTTTTTCATGAATTCCTTTGTTAAATAGAATGAGCCCCTCCCTGATGATTTAACACTGTATTGCAAATCGATGATGCCACAAGATTTTTCAAATTAGAACCCCACTGCCACAACAATTGACGATATGTGGGATTTACTGTGAAGTTGTGAGACTGCGGGGTTGCGGTAATGCAAGATCACGACACTGTGAGATTTTGGGGTCGTGACACTGTGGGACCGCGGGATCACGACACTGCGGGACTGCGGAATGATGACACTGCGGGACTGTGGGGTCACGACACTGCGAGGTCATGACACTGCGGGATTGCAGGATTGTGGGGTTGCAGGACTGTAGGATCATGGGATGACCGATATGCGAGATGTGGGATGGATGATATGCAATGAGATTAGCTCCTAGATCTCATATTTTTGATTTATTTAAGTCTCTTCGCCTTGTCTTATAGCTTTCCATGGGTAACTTCAACCTTCATTGCTTTTCTGGACTCTGGGAATTTGATAACCTTATAAAGTAGTGAGTGAAAACACTGAGCATGAGCTAAATTGGGCATCTCCTCAAGCCCTAGCCATTCATATTCCTCCAGAATTTGATCTAAAGGAATAATTCAGCTCTATTTTACCTTTATTTGCTCCATCTGTTGAGAAAATCAAGCAAGACTGTTGGTATTCCTAGCATGTATAAATACCATCTCTGGGCTCTGTAAAAAGGATTGGAATCATGGAAAAAGGCCTTATTTACTATGTAATTCAGGATTCTAAAAGCACTACTATAATAAGGATTTAGGGTTGTAGAGGAGAGGAGAGTTTAATCACAGATATGAGGAATAAAGAGATTTATATTTTACATATTTGAACTATGTAAGATGAGCAACGCTTGCACTTTTGTAACTCCTGCTTCATTAACAAAGTTTATAAGTTGCAGAGGACTGTTGGAGATTAAAGTAAGGGAATTGGACTTAATAAATTGGTATTCAAGATACTATTGTTTTAATACTAGTTTCATTTTATAATAGCAGAGAATTGTGATTTTCAGTCATATTTGTGCACTATTGTCTATGTGAGCGAGTTATTGCAATTATCTGTTGTTTGTCTTCGCTCTTATGTGTTGAACTCTAATTTCTGAGTAACTACTTACTCAAAGATCAAACTTTTAATTCTGTCTTAACAAACAATGGTATTATGTGAACTATTTCCTTATATTATTGTTTAATCATTCGAGTTGTTGGATTACTAATCATCATCACTTTTGTGAACTACTTCCTAAATTGTGTTGATTAATAATTCTGGTTAAAGGTTCTTTGAATAGGATATTTTTGGTAATAATAATATCAACTAATTGAAGTACTTCGTTAACTTGATATTCACTATAAGCTAGACATATTTAAATCTCAATTCAATTAGTTATCTTTCTCTCGGTTGGGTTAGATCTACATCTTACTAAGAGACAATTTTAGGTTTTCTATCCTTGTGCTTATATTCTAGTTTTAGTTTATATTTAGATTTAATTCTACATTCCTAGAAGTCCTCTTATCAAAGAGGCAAACTTTAGTTGTGTCTTGGCTAAGCCCCAGATCATCTTAAGGATCACTTTCTTGCTTGATCAGCAAGAGGACTGATCTAATGTCTCTTCTCTATTGGTAGGTGAAAGTCATATTTTAAGCCAGTGGAGAAAGAGAGAAGGTAATTGGGCCTAGTTTAACCAGTCAGAACCACCATTTCAACATAAAAGGAGCTGCTCTATGTTCTCGATTAGGTGGTCTCCCTTATAATTTTGTAGGCTGAGATTTTCGAGCTTTCAACACAATAATGTACTGTTTTTTCTTTGAAGGAGGGTCAATAGGCCCAATGAAGTCCATGCCCCACTTTTCAAATGGCTCAAAAATCACTTGAGGCTGCAAAGGCATTTCATCTCTTGGAGTAGGCCTTCCCATCCTCTGGCACCGATCACACTAAGTAGTGTATTTTTTTTACATCCTGATGAAGAGTGAGCCAATAATAGCCTACTTGTAACACTTTGAATGTTGTCCTCTTTGTTGTAAAGTGACCTCCAAAAGGCCCATCATGACAAGTTAGAAGGATGTAAAAGACTTCGTCTTCCCGAATACACCTTCTTAAGATTTGATTTGGGCCAAGTTTGAAAATATTGCCCCCAATCCAAGTGAAGGGGGCGCTTTTCCTTACTATCTTGCTCTTTTCTTTGGAGGACAAGTTTGGTGGGAACCCTGATGATACAAAATAGTTTTCTATATCAACAAACCATGGAGAGAGAACTAAAATAGCAAATAAGTGCTCGTCCGGTAACTGGTCATCCACCATTCCTTCTTCACTTGCAGGCAAATTTACCCTAGATAAAAAATATGCAACAACATTTTCCTTACCAAGTTTATCAACAATCATTAGATCAAATTGCTGTAATAAAAGTAACCATCTTATAATTCGAGCATTCGCATCTAGTTTTTTCATTAAATATTTGATTTCAGCATGGTTAGTATGCACAAATGTTTGATAGTCTATAATGTAATTCATGAATTTGTTTAATGAATGCACAATAACCAGGAGTTCCTTTTCCGTCATTGTATAATTTAGTTTAGCCTTAGATAAGTTCTTACTGATAAAATAGATAGCATAAGGCAATTTTTTATTTATCTGACCTAGGGCTGCTCCTATGGCTTTGTGTGAGGCATCAACATGAATATGAAAGGGGAGGGACCAATTTGGGCCCTGGAGAATTGGTGCAGTGGTTAACTTATCCTTTAGGATGTCTAAGGCATCTTGACAGATTTTTGACCATATAAACTTAGAATCTTTGGCCAACAAACCAAATAAAGGAGAGGCCAACTTGCTGAAGTCCTTTATCAACCTTTGGTTGTATCCAGCTAACCCTAGGAAACTTTTGACATCTCTTTGCTTTTTAGGAGGTGGGACCATTTGGATGATGGCTATTTTGTTTGGGTCCACCTGTAGTCCTTGCTGAGATATTAAATGACCTAGCACTATCCTTGTAGTCATTAACAATTCACATTTTTTAGGACTGAGAGACAGGTTCATTTCAATGCATTTGTGTAGTATTTTGCCTAGGTTAGACTGGGTTTCTTGAAAATCATAGCCATAAGGTGTAAAATCATCCATATAAATCTCCACCACATCATGGACTAATTCAGCGAAAATACTCAAGACTGCTCTCTGGAAAGTGGCAGGAGCATTGCATAGGCCAAAAGGAAGGACTCTATAGGAAAAAGTACCCCAAGGACAGGTGAATGTGGTCTTATCCTAGTCTTCTGGGTAGATCTGGATTTGGTTGTACCCACTGAATCCATCTAGGAAAGAAAAAAACCTTTTCCCTACCAGGCCATCTAGCACTTGGTCAATGAAGGGTAGAGGAAAATATCCTTCTATGTGGCTTTTTTCAACTCGTAATCGACACAAAACCTCCACTTAACATTTTTCTTGGGAACTAACACCAAAGGAGAGACCCACTCACTATTAGAGATAAGGTAAATGAATCATGCATCTAGCAGTTTTTGTAGTTCTTCTTTGACTATATCTTTAAGAGTTACATTCAACCTTCTTTGTGGTTACCAGACCGGCTTGCAACCTTCTTTGATGTATATGTGGTGAGTACACACTGAGGGGTGCACTCCCTTCATTTCCTTGTAACTCCAAGCGAAGGCTTCTAGATTTTCCTTTAACATGTTGCATAACTTCTCCTCTTCAAGAGAAAAAAGAGATGGATTGATTTTCAAGGTTCTCTCTGGGCCGAATTTTATGGTTTTGACATAGGGCGAGTTGGAATCAACCAAGCATAAGTCCATTGGATGATTGTTCTGGGTTTCATTTACTGCTTCTTCTAAAGGTAATGAACTAGGAGTTGGACTTTGGAGCAGGATTTCAATCAAGTCATCCTCATCTTGTTGTCCTCCTCCCATGGTTGCTTCCAAAGCATAAAGTTGGGTAGAATAAACTTCATCTTCTTCCTCCTCCTCCAACCATAAAGGTAAACCATGCTCTACATAAGGTTGAGCAGGAGGGTATAGGACTAACTGCTTAGACATATGCCCATTCTTGATGGTCATATTCCCATCTCTATAGCTAATGTAAGCATCGACTATGGCTAAACATGGCCTCCCAAGGATGAGAGGATAACCAGTATGCTTAGCCTTAGGTTGGAGAACTAGGAAATATGTAGGGTACTCCCAGGAGTCAATAAAGACCATCACATCCTCCACAATTCCCTCAGAGGTTATTGTGGAACGGTTTTCAAGTTGCAGAACTATTGTGGTCTTCCTCAATGACCTTGGGAGGTTGAGCTTGAGCATGGTTTCCTTGGTCATCACATTAATGGCATCCCCAAGATCGAGCAGTGTGTATGGGACAATGGTGCCATTGATGTGCAAATCTACTACAGGACTTCCAGGGTCCAAATATTTTGGACATATTACCTACCCCATCATTAAGTCAAACAACTGCCCAATGACATTAATGGTAGGGGCATCCATTTTTCGCCTCCCTCGATGCTTGAAGCATTTATCCTTAATCAACTTATTGTAAACAAGAACATCTTTTATTTCCTAGAGAAGGGGGATCTTTACACATAGGTTTTTCAATTCTCCCAGAAGTTCAGTCTCTTCTGGGGTAGGCTGGAGTGGTTGGGTTAATATATCAGGAAAGGGTGGATTTACTTTAAGGTTGCTTTCCTCTCTTTCTTCCTCAACCTCCCTTGCAACATTAACCAACTACTGAATTAAATACAACAAACTCCAGAGCTCATACAAGAACTAGAAATTTGTGTTTTTGGGGCTACTGAAGGGTCCCTTCCTCAAGTCATGGTCCCAGAGGGAGGAAGTGAGGCCGAGACACCTGCTAACAACCTTTTGGTGATCCTTTTTCTCCTTGCTAACCTGCTACTTGAAAGAAGGCACAAATGGAAGCAAAGTATCACACAACCAATCTAATATACAATGCTTGTAATGGAAATGCATCTACTAAGCAAATTAACAATTAAGCTATGAATCTACACTAGCATACATGTAAAATAAAGAGGAGCCTTGGCTGCTAGGATTAGGCCCTAACCCAAGAGCTTCAGCCCTCTGAGTTAACTCAGTGTTGGCTCAAAGCAAAAATCATTCTTATTACCAAAACAATTGATTAAATCAAAAGAACTGTCACAATTCATGCAACTCGAAAATAGAGTAGAGTTTTACAATGAAAATATGAATCCTACTAAGGTCCTAGGCCTCTCTACTTATACATCTGAAGTCTCCAATGACTTCCTTAAAATTAGGGAGGCTCAGCTCCCAAACTCGAGATAAACTGGTGCTTTGTCTTTCACTTTCTCGGCTGCCTTCTAGTCCTCATGATTTGGCTTTTTTCACTATGAGCTGATGGAGAAATATTCAAATGGAGGGGTAGTAAATGAGGAGGATTTACCTCCTATAATCCCTCTCCCTTGTCCCATTCGAGTTTTGACCTTAGTATTTGCCAAAATTCCTTGATTTTATCCTTTAATCCTGCATTAAATGCATATTAGACCACAAAGCAAAATATCCAACTCTAACTCATCTCACAAACAAAATATAATCAAAAGTATGAAATAAGGTATGAGAATAGTTGGTTTGACTAAGCTAGGAGGTGAATTAAGGCCCATATAATTACCCAATGACGAGGCTCATCATCACCCCCCACTGAAAGTGTTGCTCATCCTCTAAGAAACTTAGTCAATATCCATATCCTTCATGGCTCTAGTAGCCTCTCTGACATACCATGCCTCTGTTGTGGTCTCCTCTTCTTGTTCATAGAAGCCTGATTTATTTTCTACCTCTTCCCACTGCCTCGTTTCTTCTTCTTCTTTTCTCCCTTCTAGCATCCCTAAGAGTAGTGGTGGACTGAGTTTTAGGCCTATCCAATTGACCTTCAACCTTTGCATAGATTTCTTATACATAGGTGTCCTGTTGAGTGCCTCTCTCAACCTTCGAGGGGAGTGATATTCTCTTATCTTTAAGCTGTATGGCAGTGTGTTCCATCACCTTAGGCAAGAATGTATAATATCATCTCCTAACAGCCTAAACATGTCCTCAAAATGTGAAATTGCTTGCTCTTGGGCAACAAGATAACTAAGTGCCAGCTGAGGATCATTTGTAATCAAATTATGGGTACTGATGAGGGCCATGGGATTTGATTGTTTAGCTCTGATCAAAAGAGGTTTAGTTTGCTCTCTTGCCAATATCATTTTCATCTCTGCATCTCTTAACTCCTCATTGTTCATCCATGATGCCAAAGCCATTAATTGTAGATCTCCTAGCTTGGCATTAGGGTCCCAAACATTCATTTCTATGAGGGCCATGTTGTGCAAATGAAACTCAGTGATTTTGGCCCTATCCTCCAGTGTACTTTGATCACAAAGATCAATAAACTGCATGTATTCTTGAAATGGCATGGTTCCCCTCTGTGCTAGTGTCTTAATCTGAAACTGCAACCATTGTTCTTTGAGGTAGAGAGCATAGGATTTAGCTGGCATCCTACACTGGATTGCCTCTAAGGAGAGGCTAGCCATACATGCTAATTAGTTCTCTCTTTCCTGTAGTTGTCCCCTCAGCCATCCATTTTCTGTCTCTAGTTGATTTCTCATTATAGATTCTCTGTCCCTTAAGCCACTTAGCTCTCTTCCCATTTCTTTGAGTTTCTCCTCCATGTGCCCAATGTCTTCCACCCCCTTTGATTTGGTGATCTGCATCCATCGCTGAGTTATGGCCCTCTCCTTCTTAAGCTCGAAGAATAGTGGGATGGAAAGTTTTGGAGGTATGACCCTGGCTCCTTCAATAAACTGGTAATAGGAGTCCATGTTAGGTTGGGGTCTAGGTTCCTTTGTCTCTGGGTGCTCCTCTTTAGCTTCTTGCTACTCCCCTATCTTTCTTTCCAATTTTTGTGCCTCCTGTAGATTCAACAGAGTATCCTATAGGATTGTTTTTTGCTTCCTGTAGATTTTGTTGTGGAACCTGTAGGATTGCCTTACCCTTTGAGGAAGTTGATCTAATAGTAGGCCTCCTTAGATAGGTGATAGGGGACTTAGGGGAAGGCATTTTGTCTTTTTGTGTATGGGAATATTTAATCTCAATAGGAATTTTTGTTTATGTTTGTGGCTTCCCCTGTCTTATTCTTGTGCTCTTTCTTGTCCTGAAATATAGTGGGGTTTGCCTCTTCCTTTTTCCTTTTTTCTTGATTGGGGTGTTGAGAGCAGTGAGGGTAGCTTCTGCCTCTATCTTAGTGGCCTCTAGAGACACCCTATGTGACTCCTCCTTGTGTTCTATCCCCTCTGTTCTATTGCATTCTTCCTCTCTATCTTTACTATCTTCTTCTTCTTGTATATCTTCATCATCTCTATCAGTTTCCTCCTTAATTTCCTCCTTTGTTTCTTCATCATCCTCCTTCTCTTCTCCCTCTTCTTCTTCATCTTCATCATGTTCCTCTATGTCAGCTCCTTCTTCCTCCATCTCATCCTCATCTCCTTTTGTATCTTCCTCCTCCTGTTTTACTTCATCTTCATTGACAATAGGACTAACATCATAAGTGAGAGCTTTGATGTGATCCTCTACTGGCATATCTCTGAAAACTGACCATGTTATAGGGGTTCTGAGGTTTTGGAGGGAATCTTCAATGAGGATCCTAATCAACCCATGGTGAGCTAATTGTTGGGAATTCCCCTCCTTCACTTTGATGCTTGAGTCTATGAGTGATTGAAGCAAGAAATATGGTATGTTGAGCCTTTGTTGAGGGGGTGTTTCTACTCCAAATCTTAATTCTTCAAGGATCCTGAAATGATATCTATAGACAACACTATATATACCCTCACATGAGATGTATTTTATTAGTTAGTGGCCTACCTCACTCCATGGATATGGTAGACTTTCCCTCCTTAGTCCATTTTTGTCCTCAGTGGGTTCTTCATATTCTAAAAAGATTTTTCTTTTGGAAACCTGTCTATCTCCTTTGTCTTCTTTTCTCCATGGGATTCCTAAGGGAAGTGTGGTGACTCTGTTGATGAGCTTAGGGGTGAGATCTATAATGAGGTCCCTTATTAGAATAGTGGCATGGATTCTGTTGTGTGGAGTAAGGGAGAGAGAAAATTGCCACCTCATCATCATACCCTCTGAATTTTTTGAAAAACCCCATCCTGTTATGTCTTGTGAAGATTTCAAGCACTTAGGGGTGTTGTTGGATTCTCGCAGTGTTTGTGGGCTCTCTCCTATTAAACCCTCTTGTCATCTTACTGGTGAAGCTTGAGGAGAAAATGAGAGGGTTGAAACAAATTTTTAAATGTAGGAGAAAAACAGAGTTGATTGTGTATTTAATTCCCTTCACACTGTTGCTAAATTCACTCAAATTTAGAGTATCCTTGGTTCATTTACTTGCGAAGGGGAATGTAATTTTAGAGCCTACCTCTTTAGACTAGTTGCAGTGGCCAACTCCCGTGATATCCCTTCTGAACTCTTCTCTGCCAATCCCGTAGACAGTCTCTGTGTATCCTGTAGACTGTATCTTGTAGGAATTACTGTGCATGCTCCTGTAGGAATTCCTGTGCAGTGAATGATGGATCTTTGCTTCTGGTGGGTGGCCTGGGTTATGAGAATGACTTGAGTAAGGGAGTTTCGAGGAGGTGAAATGCATGAATGCATGGGAACGATGTTTTATTTCCTCTTATGGTGATTTGAGGTGACGTGGTGTGTTGGCAGCAAAGGTACATTGCCATTTTTGGACCATTGGTCCCCACTACCACCTCATCATTTCCCACTCCTTGTAATCAGCTCCCACCTTGTAGATCTGTAGTTTAACTGTTTTTTATCCTACTCCTTCTCTATCTTTGAGTTGACTACAACCACGTGTGAGAGGACACCCGGTTGTGCATGTGCTGACTGAACAAAGGTGGCCAAGTTAACTGTCCACCTTTTCACTTATAAACCAACTATCTCGTAACCCTTACAATTTTTTACTACATGATGCATATGAGAGAGCGAGCTGGATACTTACTTGTGGTTTCAATGCTATGTTGCAGTTGTCAAAGACCAGAGGTGTTGCTGTGTATATTTTCTGCATGTCATTCTTCTTCCTCCTCTTGTTGTCTGCTAATGGTTTCTCTGTTTGTGTAGGTATCTGTGGTTGAAGATATGATGTCGCTGCTTTGGAGCTCTTGGATCATCCTGGTGAAGACTTTTTGTTGGTGTGATTGGCATTTTGTGGGATAGACTACTACAGGATTTCCTACAAGATGTCCTGTAGCTGCTTCTCCCTTAGAATTCTTTAATCATTTTACTTGTTGGGGCTATGAGGATGGTGACATGGACGGAAAGAAGGAGTGGGAGTGTGGAGAGCAAATGATACTCAGGTGATGCTCTTTACTCCTCTTTATTTCCTCTTTTTTTTTTTTTTTTTTTTTTTTTAAGATTGGAAGAAACTGTTGAAACTGATCTTTTTTTGAATGGTGAGTGTAGGGATGATGATGGTGGACAAGGTGAGGTGCTAGATCATGAATGGGGTGAATTTTAGGGACCTAACAAGTCCATCATTTGCCTTCGGATTGCTTCCTGTAGGATTTCTGGGTCACTGTAATTCATACAGGATTATCCTATAGGATTTCAGAGAATCCTGTAGGAATACAGGGGATCCTGTAGAAAACACAGTCTTTGCATAAATCGAAGCAATGGATTGGAAAAATGACAAAAATGATGGAGGGATACATGGTAAGGAGTGAAGAAAATGAATATGTGAGTGGTAGGGGTCTCCTTGGGATCCTATTTTTCTCCTTAAATGTCCTTCTCACCCACCTGCAAATGGAAATTTCATGATAATTTTTCTTTTTTTTTTTGTGAAAAACAACTAGGCTGCCTCAGAGAGGTTTTCACCCTAGTTGTTTGCCCTGGACGCCTCAAGAAAGGTTTTCACCCAGGGTTCTTCTTATTCTATTTTTCTTTTTGTTTTTTTCTACCTTTTTTTTGTCATCACTGGGCTGCCTCAAGAGGTTTTAAACCCAAAGATGGGACTCAGGTACCTCAAGGAGGTTTTCTCCTGAGCCCTTATTCTTTTTCTTTTTTCCTTAGTGATTTGATGAGGGAGGAGCTTGAACTTGCTCCACTGTCATCATTGTTTTATTGATATCATCAACGAACTCTTGTTTTGATAAAGGTCTCTTGTACATTTTCAATCAGTGTCCATTAACAAGAAAAAGAATGGCTTCTTCATCTATGGTTCATATTTGCACTAAACCATTATCATGGCATCTTTCCACAACATAAGGTCCAAGCCATCTTGTCCTTAACTTGCCCCTGAAGTATTTATAACTAGAATCATACAACAATGCCCAATCGCCTTCCTGAAATTGCTTCTTCTTGATATTTTTATCATGCCAGATCTTCCTCTGATGTTGGACTACATCTCTATGTAGGAGGGCCGACATTATAAATTCATCCAAACCATTCAATTGGAACAATCTCTGTTTCTGTGCACTGCTGAGATCAAAATCTAGTTGAGCTGCCATCCTTAATGTGTTATATTCAAATTCAATGGATAGCAAGGCCTTTCTCCCATAGACTATCTCATAGGGTGAAAATCCAGTGGTGGTCTTCCATGTGGTATTATAGGCCCAGTGGCCTTAACTAGCCTTTCTGCCCAATCCTTCTTGCTGCTGCTCAGCACCTTGGTTAAGATGCCCTCCAGTGCTTTGTTGGTCACCTCCACTTGCCCATTAGCTTGTGGACGATAGGGAGTGGAGCTCCTATGCTTGATCTTGTGATGACTGAGCAAGTCTTTGATCATGTTGAAGGTAAACTGGTTGCCTTGGTATGTGACTAGCTCTCTAGGGTACCCAAATTTGTAGAATACATTCTCCCTTAGGAACTCGACCACCTTCTCTTCTTTTGTTGCCTTAATTTCCTTGGTTTCATCCCACTGATTCGAATTGGATCTTTAAACATTCTCTATGTTTTCATTACTGTTTCAAATTATGTCAAGCTTCAAATTCTTATGGATATCGAGCTTATAAAAAATAACCTCTGAACAATGGCAATTTGTGGTCAGCACAAAACAACAAGGAGCCCCAGTCAAAGCATGCAGACCGTTGGCCCATGGTGACCATGCACTAGCACAAATTGACAAACGGGAGGTAAAATCCAAAAAAAAAGGTAGTTTCTGATATGCGATTAGTGCTAATCGCGTATCACAGGGCGTCCCCCTCAGTGAAGGAAATCCCCCAAGTGCTCGGTCACGAGGAAAAGCATAAAACCGTACAGGAATCGCTGATTCTGTTAGAAGGTGGGTTTTGTTCTAAAACTAGCAGGATATCGGAAGGGCTTTAAGCAGTAAGCGGGTTCGATCGAGTCTTGCCCAATGCCATACACTAGGCGACACGCGTGGGAAGCCGATGCGTCGCCCCTGGGTAGCTGCTAAAGGATCTGAGAAAAGTTGTCCATCATCACGTTCCTTTGTCGCTCAAGGGATTCTTCGAGCAAGATTTTGATAGGATCTCCTGCTCCCTCATCTTTCTTTTCATCTGCCATGGGAGGCCGTTGGGTTTTGTGAGGTTGGTCTTGCAAAGGTTCGACCAGTTCAAGCCCTAACTCCTTATATCCCGACCTTGTTGGGGACATGCAAAGAAAAACAGAGAAAAAGCATACTGCTATGATACCACTGATCCAGATTTAAACAGGAACACACCAAATTACAAAGATAACCATAAACACAAATATGCAACAGAAATAATACTTCATTTCATTAATGTAAAATACTGAGATATGCTTACAAACAGAAAATGGAAATAAACAACTAGGGCGATGGTAGCTTATCTTTGAGAAGAGATGTGGTGGCTACATGCCTCTAAACTATGTTACAATGAGGCTCGAAGGCCTATTTATTGTTGAGAAACAATGGAAAACCCTAAACATCCAAAAAAATTAACCTTAGAAGATGAAATGCCAAACTTTGGGCCCCGTTTGGGTAAATTGGTACATCAACTTCCCAGGGTTGTAACTTTGGCATATGATCTTTGTTTGACACATACACTATCTCGTTAAAAAGATCTATCTGAGAACTACAACTTTGTGAAGAGCAACATTTATCCATGGACCCATGTTGCTCCCAGTTTTCCCAAAAAACGTCATTTAGGGCCTCAAAATGGCTCCGGAAGTTTAGGACTTGAAAAATTGCTAAAAATAGTAAACTATGCTACAATTAAGGAAACTAAAAAGCTGAAAGAAACAATGGTGGGGGTCCAGTGGACTTGGTGGGTGGCCACCAATATCCACCTCGATCATGCAGGCAAATTTACCCTAGATAAAAAGTATGCAACAACATTTTCATTCAAGGCTTATCAATAATGGTTAGATCAAACTACTGTAATAAAGGTAACCATCTTAGATTTGAGCATTCACATCTGGTTTGTTCATTAAATATTTGATTGCAGCATCGTTAGTATGCAAAAATGTTTGATAGCCTGTAATGTAATGCCTGAATTTGTTAAATGAATGCACAATAGCCAGGAGTTCCTTTTTGGCCACTGTATAATTTAGTTCAGCCTTTGATAAGTTCTTACTGATAAAATAGATAGCATAAGGCAATTTTTCATCTATCTAACCTAGGGCTCCTCCTATGGCTTTGTGTGAGGCATCAACATGAATATTAAAGGGGAGGGACCAATTTGGGCCCCAGAGAATTGGTGTAGTGGTTAACTTATCCTTTAGGATGTCTAAGGCCTCTTGAAAACTTTTTGACCATATAAACTTAGAATCTTTGGCCAACAAACCAAATAAAGGAGAGGCCAACTTGCTGAAGTCCTTTATGAACCTTCGATAGTATCCAGATAACCCTAGGAAACTTATGACATCTCTCTGATTTTGAGGAGGTGGGACCCTTTGGATGATGGCTATTTTGTTTGGGTCCACCTGCAGTCCTTGCTGAGATATTGAATGACCTAGCACGGTCCCTGCACTCATTAAGAATTCACATTTTTCAGGACTGAGAGGTAGGTTCATTTCAATGCATTTGTGTAGTACTTCGCCTAGGTTAGATAGGGCTTCTTGAAAATCACAGCCATAAGGTGTAAAATCATCCATATAAATCTCCACCGCATCATGGTCTAATTCAGCCAAAATACTCAAGACTGCTCTCTGGAAAGTGGCAGGAGCATTGCATAGGCCAAAAGGAAGGACCCTATAGGCAAAAGTACCTCAAGGATAGGTGAATGTGATCTTATCCTAGTATTTTGGGTAGATCTGGATTTGTTGTACCCACTGAATCCATCTAGGAAAGAGAAAAACCTTTTCCCTGCCAGGCCATCTAACACTTGGCCAATGAAGGGTAGAGGAAAATGATATTTCTTTGTGGCTTTGTTCAACTCCCTGTAATCGACACAAATCCTCCACTTACCATTTTTCTTAGGAAGTAACACCAAAGGAGAGACCCACTCAATGTCAAAGATAGGGTAAATGAATCCTGCATCTAACAATCTTTGCAGTCCTTCTTTGAATATATGTTTAAGAGCTGGATTCATCCTCCTTTGTGGTTGCTAGATTGGCTTGCAACCTTCTTTGATGCATATGTGGTGAGTACACACTAAGGGGTGTACTCCCTTCATTTCCTTGTAACTCCAAGTGAAGGCTTCTAGATTTTCCTTTAACATGTTGCATAGCTTCTCCTCTTCGAGAGAAAAAAGAGATGGATTGATTTTCAAGGTTCTCTCTGGGCCGAATTCTATGGTTTTGACACGGAGTGGGTTGGAATTAGCCAAGCATAAGTCCATTGGATGATTGTTCTGGGTTTCATTTACTGCTTCTTCTAAAGGTAATGAACTGGGAGTTGGACTTTGGAGCAGGTGTTCAATCAAGTCATCCTCATATTGCTGTCCTCCTCCCATGGTTGCTTCCAAAGCACAAAGTTGGGTGGAATAAACTTCATCTTCTTCCTCCTCCTCCAACTGTAAAGGTAAATTATGCTCTAGAGAAGGTTGAGAAGGAGGGTATAGGACTAACTGCTTGGACATATGGCCATTCTTGATGGTCATATTCCCAACTCTACAGCTAATGTAAGCATCGGTCGTGGCCAACCATGGCCTCTGAAGGATGAGAGGATAACTTGTAAGCTTAGCCTTAGGCTAGAGAACTAGGAAATCTACAGGGTACTCCTAGGAGTCATTGGAGACCATCACATCCTGCACAATCCCCTCAGGGGTTACTGTGGAACGGTCTGCAAGTGGCAGAAATGTTGTGGTCTTCCTTGATGACCCTTGGAGGTTGAGATTTAGCATGGTTTCCTTGGTCATCACATTAATCACAACCCCAAGATCGATCAGAGTGTGTGAGACAATGGTGCCATTGATGTGCACATCTACTACAGGGTTTCCAGGGGTCAAATATTTTGGACATATTACCTACCCCAACATTAAGTCGGACGACTGCCCAATGACATTAATGGTAGGGTCATCCCTTTTTCGCCTCCCTGGATGCTTGAAGCATTTCTCCTTAATCATTTATTGTAAATGGGAACATCTTTTATTGCCAAGAGAAGGGGGATCTTTACACATAGATTTTTAAATTCTCCCAGAAGTTTAGTCTCTTCTAGGGTAGGTAGGAGTGGTTGGGCTAATATCTTAGGAAAGGGTGGATTTACTTTAAGGTTGCTTTCCTCTCTTTCTTCCTCAACCTCCTTAGGTGGAGGGGGAGGCTGGTTATCTGGGAGAACTCTCCCATATCTTAGGTTAATCTCGAATTCCATAGCATAAACTAGATATGATGTCTCTCCATTGTATACTTGTTGAGCTTGCCTAGTGTTCGGGTTAAGATTTGGCTGGGTAGGCATATGGGGTTGCTTGGGTGGAGCACAGTGTAGGAGCCGTGGTTGGGCAAGTGGTGGAGGCAATAGAGCTAGAGCATTGTTGTACTGGAGCCTCTACCCCTAGAGTGGTGTATTCCACTAAGGTTGTGGCAGAGCATAAGGTTGAAATGACTAGATGGATGGTTGGGAATGATACTGAGATGCATAGTGTAAAAATTCTCATTGTAGATAAATAGATTATGCAATATAATAAAACACAATACAAGATCTACTTCTACAACACTTTACGGAAGCTTAATCAATTTTGAGCACAATCAATGAGAACACATATAACTGAGAATGAGAAGTAATCACACATAACACAAAAGAAATAACTCGGAGAAAGCCTTAGCCTAAAACCCCAACTTTGTATTATCATACAAGTGGAAATATAGTCTGGATTACAAAAAGAATTAGCTCACAAGCTATCCTTCTCTCTCTACAATCCCTCTGCTGCTCATAGAGAGTCAAAGGCCTCTCTCAAACCTTCTCCTCTGTCCTCCAAGCCTCCTATTTATTTGTGCAATTTTCCTCGGGGTCTAGTGCAACCACTTGTGTGAATTGACCTCTTCACACACTCACTAACCTCTGATCCAATTGCGCAATCCTGAAGGAGATAAATCCTTCTCCATGGATGAGTTTCCTTTATAGGAAAAATCCATCCAACTGATAGTACACTATCCCTCCTTTGATCTCAACTGGGTCTCTGTCTGAATTGACATGCATGAGTTATTCATGAGAGAATATTCAGTTATCTGAAGTGCAATAGTTACATGCATGCAAGCATTAACTAACCGAACTCACATTAATTTAAACAAACTGTTTAAATCAATCTAACTGGACTTGACTTAGTTAACTAAGCCAACTAATTACAACTCAAATTAGAATTCATCCTTATCTCTTTAACTGATGGATAAATTCCTCAATTAATAGAGAAACTGTTGCATGTCCTCACATATACTTCATGTTTGATTTTTCAATACTAATTAACTCATGGTGAATTAATTAATTTATTTTCAAATAGCTTTTAAGTTAAAATTCTAATTTTACTTCCTATTTTTAGTCCAGGGACTGACTAAAATAGGAATCCATCCCAAACTGCTAAAAATAGCAATGCTATTTTTAGCACTTCCATTTTTCATTCCTTGTTGCTCAATCTAGCACTGGTACCCAAACTGCTATTTATAATAGTGCTATTTTTAGCACTTCTATTTTTAGCATTTCTTGTTGCCATTTTCAACACATAGGACCAAGGAGGGGGTGTAGACTAGGAAGGATGAGTAGGGGGTCCCCAAGAAGGTATAGTTGTGGTTTGGTTGGTGTTTTAATATGCATGGGATGACCCTTGCATGCCCTACTGGTACGGTCTAGGCCCAAGAGATCTCCTTTGGTTAATATAGCAAAGCTACTCAGTGACCCCTTCAACTCCTTGATATACAGCTTTGGGTCCAAGTAAAGAAGGGCACTTGTCTGTGGAGTGGTTCTCTTCATAGACTGAGCAAATTTCAATACAGTTCATTGGACATTCATTCCTAGGATGCCTCCTAGTGCATCTAGGACAAAATAAGGCCAAGGCTCTCTCTGCTTCCTTTTAATGTTCATGGTGTCCATTTGCAAGGCAAGGGTTTGCAACATCTCACTTTTGAAATCTTCCAGCATGTTTCCAATTTCACCCTTGATGGATGAGTTGGAAGATGATGTACTAGCCATAGGTTGACTACCTCTACCCTTTTTCCTGGCCGCCCTAGAATGGTTTGTAAAGAAAACCTTGACATCCTCATAGGGTAATTGGTAGATATCTCCTCCTGCTAACAAATGTAAGGTATCCAGATGCTCTTCTCTTACTCCCCTAAGCAGGACCAACTTTAGTGTCTCAGGGTCAAGTGTGCACCTAGCCCTTTTGTGACTAAGCTAGAATATTTCTTCATAGTCTTCTAAGGATTCATCATGGCCTATGGTCATCTTGAAAATTTCTTCTTTAATATCCTTTGACCGACAATAGTCCTGATATTTGTTGTTAAAGACTTATTTCATTTGAGCCCAAGTTGTGATGCTATATCTAGGTAAACCCATGAACCAGCGGAATGATGAATCCTTGAGGGTGGATGGAAATAGTTTTAACTTTTTCTCATCACATGTACAGTCATAGGTTCATCATAGAACAACAAAATCAAATAGGAAAGTGTCAGGTTCCTCTGTGGTCAGGCCATGGAAATGAGGTAGGGCAGAAGGGCTTATATTTTCATCTTAGTGTCCCCATTGGTTTCCCTAATGGGGAAGGCACCCTCAACTCTCTCTCTATTCCCTCTGTCATTTCGGTTTTCAGCAATTGGTTCAGTAGGAATGGGTTCCTATTCTTCTTCTTCCCTTGTAGGTTCTTCAAATATGTCAAGTTGCTCACCTAAGGTTTCATCCAATTCACAGCCACTGAAGAAGAGAGAAGGTTGGCTGTTGGATGCAGTGGGGGTATTTGGGAAAAATTTCCCTATGTTGTCCCTATTCCTACGAGGCATGAAAGGAAATATTTTTGGGTTGGTTTTGTATTATTTTTAAAACTTGGAAAGTACTTGCAGAATTGAAATTGCTAATTGAATGAAAATTACTGATAGAATGAAAAAGCTACTTGCTCAATTGAAATCCTACTTGCAGAATGGAAAGGAAAGCAAATAATGCAAAATGAAAGAGAGGAAACAACAAGATTACTTTTGCAGAAATAAACTAATGGACGAATATTGAAGACAAGAAATAGAAGAAGAGAAAGCAATAATCACATTCTACTCAGACACCTCCCCGACAACGACGTCAAAAAGTGATGAGTGCTAGTATTGCAACAAGGATGTTGCAACTCTTGGGCTACCAACTTTACTTATCAACCCGGGGTTCGTACAAACTTGGAGGTGACAATTTTGTATGCACAAGTAAAAGTGATGGTTCTGCCTGTTGTCACTGTTCAGCTAGCAAGAGACCACTGGGGTTCCAAGCCAAACTTCTATAGAGTCAGAAGAAGCTTGATTTTTTGATGGAAGAAGGGAAAATCTACTCTAAGAGAGAGTTACTCTACTGTAGTAATGGAAAAAGACAAAATGTAATTCTAAACCATGTCATACCCTAATTAACCATTTAAGAAGCTATGCTAAGCAGAAATGCTAAATAAACAATAAAAAAATGCTACTATCTAAGTTGCAGAAGTAAAAAGCATCAAACAATACTAAGGTGAAAGAAAAGAAACTCAACTAAATCTATTTTCATTTTTTTTTTTTTTTTTAGGCAAAATCAAGTATGCAAACTATATGTTCTTGTGGATGTGATAGGTGGATGGAAGGTGTTTGGGGATGGATAGAAGGTTTACAAGTGGTTGGATGGTGTGGAGGGTTCCTAGGAGGATTTTTGTGACTTCCTATAGGTTTCCCATCAATTCGGCCTTAAAACAGGTTGTTTTAGGAAAACCTATAGGATGTACTAGAAACCTACATGATGATCGTGTAGGAATTACAGGAAACCTACAGGATACAACCAAGAGCTAATTGTGAGGTGATGGGAAGCTTGGGAAATGTGTGTGATTGGTGGAATGGAGTGTTAGAAGGTCTAGGAGCACTCATGAGTCAATATCCAAGATAAGAGATGGCTAGATTCGCTCAATGTATTTAGGGGAATTTCAAAGAAAAAGGATGAAAAACTAGTGAGGGTGATGGTGAAACAAGGGATGGATAAAGTGGATGAAGTGGAAGGTGGCTGCTGGTTATGAAGTCTTGGTCTCCTCCTGAAGTTCTTGCTCTGCTTAAAACATGGGTGTCTTCCAAAAACTATGCAACAAGATACATTTTCATAAACTAGATAAGCATGAAGCAATTGCCTATATTATGCATGAAGAAAGTTGTTGAAGGGAATGAAAGCATGAGTGAGATGTTATTGCAGAAATGGAGATGGAAAAATATGACAATGAAATATGCCTTGCAACATTAACCAACTACTAAATTAAAGGTAACAAACTCCAAAGCTCATACAAGAACTAGAAATCTGTGTTGTTGGGGTTGCTAAAGGGTCCCTTCCTCAAGTCATGGTCCCAGAGGGAGGAAGTGAGGCCGAGACACTTGCTAACAACCTTGTGGTGATCCTTTTCTCCTTGCTAACCTGCTACTTGAAAGAAGGCACAAATGGAAGCAAACTATCACACAACCAATCTAATCTACACTGCTTGTAATGGAAATGCATCTACTAATCAAATTAAGAATTAAGCTATGAATCTACACTAGCATACATGTACAATAAAGAGGAGCCTTGGCTACTAGGGTTGGGCCCTAACCCAAGAGCTTCAACCCTCTGAGTTAACTCAGTGTTTGCTCAAAACAAAAATCATTGTTATTACCAAAACAACAGATTACCTCAAAAGAATTGTCACAAGTCTTGCAACTCGAAAATAGAGTAGAGTTTTACAGTGAAAATATGAATCCTATTGAGGTCCTATGCCTCTACTTATACATATGAAGTCTCCAACGACTTCCTTAAACTTAGGGAGACTTGACTCCCAAAATCGAGATAAACTGGTGCTTTGTCTTTCACTTTCTCAGCTACCTTCTAGTCCTCATGATTTGGCTGTTTTCACTCTGAGCTGATGGAGGAATATTCAAATGGAGGGGTAGTAAATGAGGAGGATTTACCTCATATAATCCCTCTCCCTTGTCCCATTCGAGTTTTGACCTTGGTCTTTGCCAAAATTCCTTTCTTTTATCCTTTAATCTTGCATTAAATGCACATTAGACCACAAAGAAAAATATCTAACTCTAACTCATCTCACAAACAAAATATAATCAAAAGTATGCAATAAGTTATGAGAATAGTTGGTTTGACTAAGATAGGAGGTGAATTAAGGCCCATATAATTACCCAATGACGAGGCTCATCAAATAGAAAGATTCTTCCTCTCAGCAACCCCATTCTATTGCGGGTTGAAAGGAACCGACCATTATCTCTTGATTCTCGCCTTGATACAGAACTCCTGGAACTCCTTTCTCATGTACTCACCTCCATTATTTGATCGAAGAACCTTGATCTTCTTTCTTGTTGCATTCTCAACTAGAGTTTTGAATTCCTGAAAGCAATTGAAGACCTCATCCTTGGTCTTTAGGAAGTATATCCAGGTCTTCCTGGAGGAATAATTGATAAAAGTAGCGAAGTACTCATATCCCCTGAGAGAATTTGTAGGTTTCAACCCACATATATCTTAAATCACTAAGTCAATAATACCCTTCGATCTATTGTCAATCCTTGGAAAAGTTGCTTTCACAAAACTTCCCCAATATGCATCCTCTACAAACATTGTCATGCTCTTTGCTCACCTCTGGAACACCTATCACCGTCTCATGAAGCAACTTACGTGCTCCATGATATATATATATATATATATATATATATATATATATATAATATATATATATATATAATATATATATATTTATATAATTTATATATATATATATATTATATATGGCCCATCCTCCTATGGCATAGATCGCCTTAATCCCTTGGATTACTGCTGCTAACTAGTGCTTTCAGAGTATCCATCTGCGAGTTGTACAATCAATCAGTTCTAACTCCAATCACTATAGGATATTTCGAATCCATGTCCTTCAACATCACTTGTGCCATTGTAAAGAGAACATCATACCCTTTACCTTGAAGGATAAATACAAAAATTAGGCTCATAATGTTATCTCTTAGAGGAAACTCGACTGCAGGAAAACCTCTAAGATAACCTCTAACCTCTTTGAGGTTGAAAGCTGGCCCTTCAACCCAGAGAGGGATCCATCCCTAAATATCAACTACTATAGGTCACTATAGTAGTATGTTTTTCAATTGAGTTCTGTGGAAAAATTTATAAAAAAAAAGAAGTTTGGTTGGGATATGTGAAAAATATTACCATTGGGCATGGAGTCTAACCCAATCAGGTCTTATACAAACACAATTCAATGAGAAAAACACAAAAGGAGGGTAGTGACAATTCCTTTGAGACTTTTTTGGATTTGGAAAGAAAATGAAGGAGATCAGTGCAATAGTCAAGTGAACAACACGTATTAATGCCTGATAAATAAAGAAAAAGGAGCATAAAACATGAATCCTGATTTCATACTATTTTTGTCAGACATGAGGAAGTATAAAATGAAGAAAAGGCAGACATGTAATCATAACACGAGAATTTATGTAACCTACTTATGCAGATTATTTTCATTAAAATCTACTCAAAAATACACAAAGGATGATATATCTCAAATAAAATCCAACCACTTCTTCTTCTACAATATTTTTTTTATATAGATAATATAATAAATGTAATATATTTGTAGCTTAGAAAATAATTATAGTAATCCATAAATAGAATAATTATCCTAGGTGCATGCATCTTGAAAATATCTTTTAAATATATCAAAAATTCATAATAACTCATTGAAAAATATGCTGAAAAGGAGGACGAGAAAGTGTATCATGATCATGTTCTCCTTGATATAGATCAACCTCGTCATCCTCCAAAAATGGGTTCTGTTATGTTGTTGTCTTCTTGGTAATCCCTGCTACAAATACACTGATATCGTCATTTCCAGTCCTGTAGCTGCCTAAACCAATGGTTTTGTTGATAAGTCGATTGTCAGTGCCCTTTCAAAACTATTTGTTTTTCAGAAAGTGTTAACAATGGAAATGTTAGTGTTTCCTGTGCAAAATACACTGACAAGGGAAATGTCAACTTTTCTCCATGCTACTCTGCATCTAAATTCTAACAAGCATGTGATTAGTCCAAAAACTCACTGTGGCAGTGTCTTGATCAAAACTCAAAAAAATGGTCAGCAACTTCCTAGCTAAGGGTGTTGGCCACCTCCTAAATAACATCCACCTTGTCCATTCTCTTCTTCTTACTCTGCCTGTTCTACATAGGGATTTTCTTCTTAGTTTCCTTGGCCCTTGACCTCTTAGAACCTGCAATCTTCCCTCGGTTTATTTTCAGGTCCTTTAATGGGACATTATCCACATCTGTCACTTCCTTGGTGAGGTCACGATTTTGCTTTAATTTTATTTTCAGCCTTAATTTGTTTAAAGGCCTAGTGTGAGGTTTCTTACCTCCCTTGAACATCTGAAACAAAGAGGGTTCTACTTCATCCTAGGGCTTAGTTTTTATTTATTTTCCCTTGGTTTATTCTAGTGGGTGAGTTTTTGCAGGGAAAATCTTAGTGGATGGCTCTTGAGGGGGATTCACAGAATGAGGTAAATCTTCAACAGGAGGGTGTTCAAAAGTAGGTAGGGTTTTCTTCAGTTTGGCACTTCTTCTGGTACACACCTTAGAGATTGTAGGTTCTGTTAGTGTCAGTCTTTCCAGCCTTCCTACAGTGAGCAAATATGCTCTTACAAAGTGATTTTGAAGTGTCAAGGTCAAATTTTGTCATTTCAGTGAGTCTTCAAGCAAAATTTGGTCACTATGCATTAGGTCTAGGGTTTTCTCTCACTCTTTTCAAATTTGCCCAAATGCCAATTTATGTCACTATTCAGTTGATTCTATCATCATTCATATGGTTTTCATTATCATCTCAGTGTCTAATGAGTCATTTTACACCTTGTTCATGCTTCAGTTGCGCCTAGGTAAGGTCATTTCCCTCTCCTAGGGTTTTGAAGGCAATTTCTCTTGGACGGTCAAATCATCGGAAAAACTTGTTTCCTGGTGTTCATACACCTTCCCCTATCCTTAAAACACCTTACCAAATGCTTCCCATTACTGAGATTCCCCAAATTCCTCATTTTCGCACAAACCCTAGTTTCTAGCTACAACCTGGGAATTTTCTAGGTTGGGCCTGTGTTTTGCCCTTTTGGACCCCTTCCTCTCACTCAATCTCTGAGATTTCACTTTCCCCTACTTCCTAACATCCCTCCCTACTTCCAAAAATTTCCCCAAGAATTTAGAAGCCTCTTATCCCCTTCATTTCGCTTCATTTCGACAAAATCCATTGTTTCACACATCGGGACAAGTTTCACTCAAAAGATGTTTCAGAGAAATAAAAGATGAATTTTGGAAACCTGAGAGAGGTTTTTGTCCAAAACATGCCAAAGAAGAAAAACCTCCTTCAATTTTTTCACAGGTGTCATGGTTTTAGAGAAATATCAAAATTACAATCGCCAGATCCAAGGAGGTTGGCCAAGGCACTAAAACGACGGAAAAGGCCCGATCCACTCCAAATTTTGGCCAAAGCCTATTTGACTGAGCATGGTACTTGATTGGGTACTCCAAGCCCAAATTTCAAGAAATTTGGAGAAAATTTTGTCAATTGTGAATTTTTTGTGCCAAACACAGGTTTTCTTCCCCAACGGGTCGCGCACCGTGCGCGACCCTTTCGATTGGGAGGTCCATTTCAGAAAAAAGTTTACATTTTTGGATTTTTCATGAAAAAATACACTTGCTCAGCAAATACCAAGAAATTTCACCAAGTTTTGAGCCTCCAGAAGGTCAAAAAACAAGCAAAAAATGACTTTCTGCCACCTTTTTGACACACAGGAAGCAGCGTTGGGCGATTGCCATTTTGGAGGGGCAAATGGACACCAAATTCAGAAATTCCACTTGGGTTGGAAAGTAGACATCCAGAGCTTTCTAAAAAGCCCACTTTTCTCTCATTTGGACACATGGGCATGCCTCAAAAACGGCTCCAAAGGTTCACAACCCGTTCAGAATCAGTGCGCGACCCGTTGGGCAATTTTCACAGAAATTGTACCTATAGCTCAGCAAAACGCAGTTTTGACTAGGTTTGACTTTTTGGAGTGTATTTTGATCCTCCTTGATTTAAATGATGTAATTTTATGATATTTTGACACTCATTTATCTCTTCTAGAAGATTCATTCATAAGATAGGCAAAAATTAAATGAATGAATTGGTTTCCTAGCTTATAGAGGCAAGTTGTTTTGACTGCCTAGATTTTAGTGCTCAATTTGGAATTGGTTGAAACAGCTCCTAGGATAGTGAGCTCGACCCCTAGAGGCAAGGAAATATGTTAGCTTGCCTATATTATGTACTTTCTTAGTCATTTTCATGGTTGGACTCTTGAGAGAGAAAGTTTCTATTGTATTACTCATTGTATCTCTGCATTTTTGGCAAAGGAGAAAGACCAGGGTTTTGCAGTCCTTTTTGGGATTCCTGTGGTTACATGTATTGATGGTGTGTTTCTCTTTGTACTTTTAAGTTTGTTATGTGAATCATCTTCTTACTTTTTCTTCTGCAAATTAGGCAAATGAAGTGTTAAGGTAGAATTCATGGTTGCTATGCTCTGCCTTTAAGTTTGCTTAATATCAATGTTTTCAGTTTTTTAAGGAGAATTCAAGGTGATTGCTTGCTCTCCTTAGCTCCTCACCAGTCATTCTCATCCATCCAAATCTTTCAAAGGCATCAATGCAGTCTCCTACCTCGCCCCAAAGAACCCCCTACGAAAACTGTGTCCAATCCCCGCACCCAAAATTGCCTTTCCCCAATTTTCCACCAAAACCCTAAAAATACCAAATCAAACCTTTTTTATCAGTTTACTAGCCTAAAATCAGTGTTCTTTATTGGTTATCTCTGCCCGTTGAAGATCTTTTCCAAGATAGACCGGAGAGAGCCCTCTCCTGCCCCGTAGGGCTAGCTACGAGGCTAAGTGGTTTGATGTTGCCTTGGAGTTTACCTTTTTCAGCCTAAGGTGAAATTTCAAGCGCTAACATATTGGCGACTCTGCTGGGGAGAACATTCAACTTGTTGATTGTCTTGTCCCAGTACATGAAATCAAATTGCAGATCTGATGCTGATGGTGGACAGCAGTCAAACACATATCCACGCTGAACTATTCACCTAGCAACTCCAATTCGATCCAGACATTCCAGTGCTTATTGATTCACTCATGCAATGGTGGGGTATGTGGCAAACCCTGCCCTGTGTGAAGCAGTAGAAGAAATAAGAAATGAGTTAGCAAATACTGAATTTGATGAAGATGTTTTCAGTGCCTTCCTTCAATGGTTGAAATCTCCAAAGTTCCCTTGGTTCAAAACTAGATTTTGTGAGTTAATTGTTGAAAGAATCGAAAAGGAGATTCAAGATTTAGATGAGCAGATCCATTCATATGATTTCCAAGACCCTAAAAAGTTCTTGGAAATCCTTCCTCCATTGAAATAAGAACTCATAGAATTGCCTACAAATGTTTACATTGACAATGTGCAGCTGGAAATATGTGTTGCAGAGTTGGGGCAGCCAACAGAGTCCGGCTTCCGTGATCCTATTGCGGTATATATGGACACGTTTTTCAGTTTGATTGATAGATCAGGCTGTCTTTTCCGTGACCAGGGTCATTACGTGCATGAAGGGCTGCCCGCAATTACATCTGTGTCCTGGCGGAAGCATTATCGAGCGGCATCATTCTCAGGTTTACTTGAATGGTTGATCTGGCGTTTCAGTGTTACCTGATCTATTGTTTGTGCAGCGGAGTAGGGTAGATTTTGTAAATAAATAAGTAGCCAAAAGGCAGCATTTTGTCCCAGTTTTATTACAGTTTAGTTTGAAGTTTTCCGAATTAGTCTTTCAATAAATTCAGTCAGCTTCAGTTAATAAGTTGAGTCTTAAGTTGTGTCGATTTGTTGAAATAATGGACCCCATTGCCCAATGGACGAAGGCACTGTCTGCTCTCCCAAAGATCTGCCATTCTTGGCACCTCCAAGGAGCTACCATCCCCATTGGAGCCAATGTTAGAGTCAGTCTAGTAGCCCTCCATCAGCGATCAAAGCTCTTTCCATTTGCATAAGTAGGTGTCTCATCAGTGTCATCTTATTGCATTCCATTAGGCATACCATAACCCTGATTGAGGAGCTTGTGTCTTTTATTCCCCTCTTGGCACTGTTGGATTAAGTTTGTTTCAGTCAATAAATTTCTTATAGGGTCATTGGTCTTGTCTTGAAATCGAGGTCCTAGGTCTAGGGTTTAGTCCAATTTTGTCTTTTGAGGTCAATAAATGCCCAGCAGGCCAGAGGGATGTCCATCAAAGTATCACTTCAGATGATTTCATATTGTATAGCTAAGTTTTACCTTGAGTTCAAAAACTCTGTTTTTGAAGGCAAGGTCATTTTCTAATTTTTGTAAAAATTTGTAAAAAAATTCAAACTCTCCGAAAGTTGGCATGCGGCCTTGGTCTCCTTTTCCAAGACTCCTCAGAAGCTATCCCTGCAAAAATTTTCAAGAAAAAGAATCATTTCAACCAATTTCATGACAAAAAGGAAACCACAAGTCAACAGCAACTAGTTTTAAAAAGTGTCACTACATAAACATTATAAAGTGGGTTTGAGGGGAAATTAATTTAAATCAATCTTATAAAAGCCCCTCTCTCCTCATTTTGCAATTCAATTGCCTCCCTCCAAGAGCAAGTGTGAAAGGCGATTTAGTGTGAAACTGGGCGAATTGAGAAACAAATCCTGCACGCTACGCATCAGGGCCTGCGCGCTACGCGTCAGGGCAGAAGTTCCAGTGTTAAAAAGCACGGGCTCTACGCGTAGAGCGAGCGCTATGCATCAGAACCCGCGCACTACGCGTTGGGTTTCACCTACAGCAAATTGCCAACCAGCTTCAAAACAACCTCAAATCTCTTAAGTTTTACAGATAGGCCTCAAGTCATCAATGTTTTTTTTCTTTCTAAAGAAAAATGAGCATGGAAAATATTTCAAATGCCATCAAGTGTGAAGCATGAAATTCATATATATTATGTTTAAAAATTTCAAATTGCAAGTGAAGCTAGGGTTTTGAGTTCGCTGCCCAAGGTCATCTTTTTCACTCCCTCATTTCCCCACATTCCCATTATCACTTCCCTTGTCACTTTCACACAATTTCCCTAACAAAAATATCAAAAGCCCTAAAACCCTACCTATCCCTAAAATTCAATAAAATCTCCCTAAACCCTACCTCCTATCAAACCCTGCAAATTATGATGATGTGATGATGTATGTGCCATAATTCCTTCCCTAAATTCCCTTTTTATATATATTTTCCCTAAGTCCCCTCAAAGTCCCCCTCCCTAACATCTCCCTTGTGTTTTTTTTCCCCTTGGAGCAGCATTCAAACAATCAAAACAGCAGGTCATTTGAGCAGAAGCAGCAGTACATTTCAGCCATTTTGCTCTTGAAACCATGTCAGAAACCGAAACAGACTATGAGCAAAGTGATGACCGTGAGTCAACACCAGAGGTTGAGG
>APFE031210818.1:0-11325 GCA_000404065.3 Pinus taeda | reverse complement strand
TACTGGTATGTGTCTGCACCAGTACAATGTTGTAAACATATTTTCTTATTATTGAAAGAAGATTGAGACAACAAAAATAGGTGGTTTTCACCCACATTGGGTTTCCACCTTAAATCTTGGTGTTCACGTGTGTTGCTTATGTGTGATGGTTCATTATGTTATTAACTGCTCATAGTTACTGTTTAATGTTTAATAAAGCACTGATGCACGGATTAAAGATCAACATATGATGAATTAATGGAATCATTAGTTTGTTGGATATACGCTTGTTTCCTTAAATACAATTATGTGTACACGCGGGTTACCTTCATTGTAGTAGCGTATATAATTTGAGTATAAAAATAAAAATATTATTGACCTGACTAATACTAATTCACCTCCCCCCACCCATCTTAGTATTATTCCAACAATTGGTATCATAGCAGGTCCTTTGGTAGAAGCTTGATCGCTTGAAGGAGATCCATAGAAAAATGGGAAAGAAGCTAAAGAAGAAAGAGCCTCAGAAGAAGAATACATCTCAAGGGAACTATGACAGTGGGAGAGTCGATTAGGGATTCTGTGGAAGCAACTCTTCATATCCAGAATCACCTCAGAATGAAGATGAACAAAAAAAGAACTATCAAGTATGAATCTGTTATCCTCTGGTGATACATTTCTCTGTCCATTTGAAGATGATGAAAGTGATAGTGAAACAACTGAATTTTCTCTTACAGGTGAGAGAGAAAGATATAAAATAAAGGCAGAATTTAAAAGGCTCACACACAAAATTAGAGATCAACAAGATCTATTGGACAAAAGGGAGTGTGCCTTCAAAGAAGAAGCTACCAAACTAAAAGCTCAACTAGAGGAAGAAAACAAGGAAAAGGAAGATCAATGTCAAAAGCTACAGGAAGAAGTGACATCATTAAGAAATGAAGTAAATAAAAGGAGCACAACAATCAAGAAACTCAAAGACAGATCTAGTTACTAAGAAGGTCTTGAAGCTAAGATCCTCTCTCTAAAAGAAGATCTTGAAAAATCAAATAAGCAGAATGAAGAACTACTCCAATCTTCTTGAAGAACAAGAAAACGAAGTTCTTGAATCAAGGAAACATATGGAAGAAAGAATAAAAGCTGAAGAAATCACGAAGAAACAATATCTGGAAAAGGAAGAGAAATATCAAGTTGAGGTAAATATCCTAAAAGGTAAATTAGGAGAAAAGGATAAGCTTTTACAATTTCAAGATAGTACTAAGATTTTGGATGATATTCTTAGTAGTCAAATGTTTCCTACCATCAAAACTGGTCTTGGTTTTCATGAAGGTGAATCTAGCTCACAAAGTGAGGCAAGGAACTCTAATGAAAAATATGAAATGCTCAACAAGGAGATGAGAGGTCAATCCCATCAACAACCAAGGAAAGAAATTCTTCAAAGAAAATATTTTTCTCCTAACTATGGAAGTGATAGTCAGTTATTTCCTCAAATGGATAATGTTGAATGTTTTATATGTCATATTCTTGGACATTTTGTAGTGAAATGTAGAAGTAGAATGGTTCAAGATCATCACACAGAAAGACCATTAGCTTCCAAGTACTTTAAGGGATATTGTTTTTCTTGAAATATGTTTGGTCACAGAGCCATTGACTGCTATAGAAGAAATATGAAACATGTAAGATGTTATGCATGTAACAAGTTTGCACATATAGAAAAACGAATGTAGGAGAAAATTTCGGGCACCATACCAAAAAGAGAAAACATCATCACACTCGAAGATATGGAAGAAGAAAGAAGTACAATTAGAAAAATGTGGCATGGCACAATGTACAGACATGACAGACTTAGGGGAAGCCGAAAGTATGAAACTTCAATGTTCTAAATCTCAAACAAAAGTTCCATGAAGACAAGTCACGTATATATGCGAGTTCGAAGCTGCATAGTTGCATATATGTAGTTTGAGAAAAATGTTGTGGGACAGTCTCAGAAAAACTGATGTGATATGATTTAGACAATTATTAGTTATCTTTTCTGTCGTAGATGACTACAATCTGTGGATGTTATTTAGAAGTGTTTTTATCGTGACAAGTTGTTGATAACTTGATGTATATCTGATTAATGATGATGCCTTGATACTTCTTACTGATATATGAAATGATTAGATCTGACAGTGAATAGGTGGAACAGGTTCACGGGGAGAACCAGCTATGCTTCTAACAAAGCATTGTTTGCATTATGTTTAGATGTCTTTGGTACCTAATCAATGATGATGAGGCTTATGCTGCTAAAGTTTTTAATGGATACATCTTTCTATGTGACGGTTATGAGTTTCCCATGATGAAATCTCAAACAATACTTGTATTGATTGGGGTTACATAATTGTTATTCAGATCAGATTTATGGATGATTGTGGATGACTTTTTGATGATGTATACAATACATATATGTTTCTTACATGGTGATCTTCATAAGGAAAAGGAGAAGGACAAAGATTGAGTACACAACTTCATTATTTGATGATAATCCACTCATTTCTTTTATGTTGGTGTCATCATGCCTTCAAAAATGCATATGGTGTAGTTATGATTCAGGATTCCTATAGTTCTCACATCATTGAGGATTGTTGTTGTTGATGGTATCAAGAATGATGGACAAATGACCATGCACTCATGATTTTCTAGATACATAATTGATGGACATACATTATGTTGGATACATGGATGATTACTTAAGTTGCATATTGATAAATATTGTTGGTTGGCCAAGAGTATGGTGTTATTGCAAGTTGCATGAAGACATATCTATTTGAAGACATGGCTTACATAATCACATAATGATGGTGAGTTCTTACCTGATGATGATAGGTTGATACTCACATATGTTGATTATCATGGTTGATGCTTATCAGATGTGGGATGTTTCCCAGTCATGATACATGGTTGATATATTGAAGGTTATTATGAAAATATCATGCAGTTCTTGATAATGATGTTATGATCATAGATGATGTCTATGGTGTTTTCACATACATATGATATGATGTAAATGATTTTGTGCTACTGCTTGGAGATATGACATATGCTTAGTTGATTCATGGAAGGTTATGATAAGGCTCTTTCTACTAAGGAAACGAAGCAAGTTGATCTTGATGAGATCAAGAGGATGAGTTGATATCTATATGCAGACATAACTTGTCATAGGTTGATGATAATTACATTGTCATATCTTGGGAACTAATGATGGACAAATATAGGTTGTTGTTCTAGATGTTGTTGACAGATGCTTAAAGAGTAGATCATACATGGTGTATGATAGTTGTTGATGACCATCATGGTCTTGTTTAGATAATTGGTCTTTGTTATAAATTTCATATATATCATTCGATGTAAAAGTCATATAAAGACCCATGATGTAATAATTTGTCTTTGCCTGTTGTAGTCTTTTGATGAGTACCTAATGTAATTTGTAACCCCACTATGCATGGGAAGGATGATGTAATAATTTATATATTTCAATCATGTATATCCCCACTTAGTTGGGAGGATGAGTCAAATTCAATATATCCCCACTTGGTTGGGAGATTGATATATGTATGAGTCATTGGTGATAGGAAGTTTAAAATCACTTAGTTGAGTTATAGAGTCATGTTATTCTTTTGGAAAATATTTGCAGACTTTGCATGTGCTCAGGGGGAGCATGGATGATATAATGCATCTCAACATGTATAAAGGGGGAGTTCAATCAGAAAATTCAGCATGTATTCAGGGGGATCATGACCAACATAATGTATGTCAAAGGAGGAGCATGACCCATTGCCTTTGATATCAAAGGCGAAAAATATCCTGGTCTGCCCTTTGCCCTTGATGTTAAAGGGAGAGAGTATTTTGGTGTTTCTTGTTATCTCTAACAGTTTCTACAGCGTGTGGTAATCAACACCAACATGGTTTCCATCAAGTTGAAAGGGAGAGATTGTTGGCATTATGATGCATGTGTTGTACTTGATGGCAGCCCATTTGTAGCAGACCAACTCACTTGTATATGGTAACTAGATGAATCTATAGAAGAGATATCAGATGTGACAAAATGCATGACAGTTGTGACAAAATGGAGGGTAGTTCAAAGCAATCAGTTCAAAAGTAATGTACAATGGAAACTCTCTTAGATGATAGGTCACAGTGCAGCAGGTTAACAACAAAGAATTATAGATCAGACTACAAAGAAGGAAGAAAGAGAGGTATACGCATGTTCACCTTGACCAAGTTACGTATACATGCAGGTTCACTGACCACAAGTAGCGTATATGTACACATGCACTTTCATAGAAGGAAAAGCACATATACCTTGGAAGACTAAGTTTTTGGACCGAGGTATTTGGTCCATGGTATTTTGATCCACGGTATTGGTCCAAGGTATCTGGTCCGAGGTATTTACCCTAGGTATTTGGTCCAAGGTATTGGTCCTAAGTGGTTTTGGTCCATGGTATTGACAAAGGCCTAAAACTATAAAAGGAGGAGAAGATCATTAGGCCATGAGTGCAAGTATTGAATATCTAATTAAGTGTGAGATCCAGTATGCAGGTTATGATCTTATGGAGCTTTGTTTGATCTAAACCAAGGATGAACCTTAGCGGTTAATGGAGGATAAGATCTAATGATGGAACAGGATCTTAAGGCTTGAAATGAATTATCTTTATATGGTTTGATCATGTTTAATCTAGATTTGAATACTGACACATGTGTTGTTCTATAAATGTTATGATCTGGGTATGACTGAAGTCTAGAATAGCTGCAAAATTATGAATTAATATTCATAGACATATACGCTAGCTGGCTTTGCTAAAAGCGTGTGTAAAATGCTAGTTAAAAACATCTAAGTAGCGTATACATTATGTAATATGATATTTGAAGTTACAAGTGGATCTGACTGTTGTTGCAGAATTCTGGGTTCTGCTCTATGGTATGGTGACTACAGTTTGATGATAGTATACTGAATGTTTAGATTGATTGATTGTGATTTGCTTCAGTGACGTTGGGATTTCAGTGATTTAGTTATGGGTGATTCAGAAATTTATGATTCATAAATTTATGATTGGTTTTCAATGATTGGTTTTTAATGATTGGTTTTCAGCGATGATCGCATCAGAGGATTAGAGTGGAAGAGACATATAATAATGTGGACCTATGGCAGTCACCGATAGTGATTAGCGATAATTGCATCGGACCCCGCCAAAAGAGAGCGTCGATATTGCAAACCAAGGGGACCTCTGATTGCTGATAAGGCGATTTGATCTGGATTGTCAGATCTCATCACTCCAGATCATTGGTTGCAAACACTAGGTGACTTGACTTCGGTGTATGATAAGCATGTCGATGGGAAAAGGTAAAAATCAATGTTTTCATGTGGTTTCATTGTGTTTCTATGTATTCATATGTTCTGATATATATGGACTGTAATGGTCTGCGATTGCGATATTACAATAAATAAATGGTAAGGGGTGATTGGATGGATAATTTTTGATCCATTTGGAGGTTTTAAGGCTAGATGCCTATAAAATGCTTCTGACGCTTATATGTCGCATAGAACTTTAAAGGGTCATTAATAAGGGAAAGTTAAGTCCCGATAAGGTATATATGTTGTGTAGCCTTAGGGTTGCACCATTTTCTTTTAGCAACATTTGGACTTTCGTTTCCTTATCGATGGTTGCTATGGCATAAGCCCCTGCAAATTGTGATAGATTCGTGAGATTCTCTGATGGGTCAACAGGAGTGTCCTTCCACACAACATGCATTGGTTCATTCTCTAGAGTTGTAACACCTGCGGTGTCTAGTTGCCTTTTCTTCCTTTGTCTTTTAACTATAGCCTTATGAGTAGGATTGTAGAATATATCTAATGGAGGTATCTCTTCAATTCTCAAGACAATTTCAGAAGTAGGAAAAGCAATAATAACCTCAATATCTAGAGTACCAATAGCCCCTTACTCTATTGATTCTGGATTTTCATTGTGCTGAGTGTGCTTGGGGGTTTGAAAATTAGATGTTTCCTCAATATTTGTGTTTGTTTGGAGCTTCTTATTGAAATGCTCCCTTTCCTGTTCTGGGTCAATGATTGGAACCTTACCCGAGTGAGATGAAGTAGAAGCAACGTCTGCCTGCTTCTTTGCCAAGGCTTGTTTGGCCATTTCCTCAATACTTCCAGCTATATCTTTCTCAGAGTCTTTATTTGTATTTCCTCCTCCATTCTGAGATTGTTTTTTTGAGTGTTCTGACTCGTGATTTGACTTCTCTTAGGTTTACTCATCATAATTTTCTTTTGAACTTCCCTCCAAGCTTATGCTAGGAGTTGGTTCTCTTATTGGTTCAATCTATAATAGGGCCAATGGGACCTTTAATAGTCTCCTGTCCTATATACATGAAAAGCATTAATATCTTCTAGGCTTAACTGTAATGATGCTGAATGTAGGACTTGCACAAATTTTTTTGCTCCTTGAAAGAGGTCATCAAAGGCATCCTCTTCATGAGAAAACTATTTGACTTCAGCCATAGTGGTAAATTCTTTAGCAACGTGATTTGGATCATACTTTCTCCCTAGAACTGTGTCCAATTTCAGAGACATAATAATATCTACTTATTTTACTGCATGCCCATAGTCATGTATTATGAAAGCACCAGATTGTAATCAAAAGGCTAGCAAAATGACCTTCTTCTGTTCTATCAAGCCTTTGTTTAAACCACCCTCCCCTATTGTCTGGTAAGCTATTTCTCTGGCCAATAGCTTGTCTGAGACATAATATGGAGGACATGCAGAGAAGAAATGCTCCAAAAAACTCTAATGTAAGTGAATGTCTCTTCACTGAACCATCTAGCAACTGGCAAGATGTCTACTTTGGCCTCTTCAGAAAACCTAGGGGTTGTTCTATCAAAAACAATTTTATGAATAGGTGGCATAACATCTAGGCATATTTTGTAAAAATGGGGATGGAATTGAGAATCCCACAAAATTTTATGGTATACATGGATGGGAAGTAGGTTTTGTACAATCCACTTCCATTCCATGTTTGGAATCTAAGAACAAAAATAAATGGCATCCATAACAAAATCACTCATAAAGAAAGGGGGAAAAAATCCTAAAGGAACACTTCTCTTTTGCCTATATTCCATAATGGATTTTGTTAAATTTTCTAATAAAATCTTACTCCATTTCATAACTTTTTGTGTTAACTACCTCATCAATTAATGGGATCCACTCCATTGAAAATTTGGTGCTATCAGCTTTACCAAACAACCTACACATCATCATTGCTGTGAAATTATGAGGGGAAGAAAGGGATGTTATTGGATACATACAAGATTTATCCCATTTGAATTTGCCTCCACCTGACCTCCAGGTTTTTGTAACATCAAATGGGTCCTTGTTCTCTTTAGCAAAATGCTGAAGGAACTCTTTTTTGTAGAGATTTTGAGGCTTTGGTAGCTAATACATTTGTCGCAGATTGTCTGGTGTGAAGGACCCCATTATCTCTTTTCTCTTATTCTTGAAATTTTTGTCTGATACATCTACATCATCAATTAACCATTTTACCATATCTGTGTATGGTAATATCTTATGTCTCGTAGCTATTCGGTGAAAAAATGAACATGTTGGTTCAAAATAGGAGGCGTCAAATGATTCTTAGGCATCAGTCGTGGCCTTTGTTACTAATGGCCTGGGCTTCTCTTCTTCTAGTAGGTTATACATAGCTTCCCATGATGCGGTTCCTTCGTCTTTGCTACAGGTGGTATCAGAGAAAAGTGGTGTCATATCCAATTTCTCTGATGCAGCAGATTTTCCTTCTTTGCCATTTTTTCCAATGTTGTTTTCTTCGGAGGTTCCATGAAATGGAGCAATGGAAATTATCGGATAAACACAAAGTGAAAATGATGGTGAGAATTAAATGATACAGTTAACTCTGAAAGGTGACAAGAAAGGAAATTTTATTCGAAAATGTAGATGAAAGATATCAAATCAAATCGAGCCATTTTAAACATAAATTCCATTAAAAATGATTAAGTACACACTAAGATCTTTTATCATGGCCTTTATTACTCATTTAAGCCATCGCATTGGAAACAGGAAAGGAAAAACTTTAAGGTGACGAGTTTAAAGTGTGAAATGTTGATTATGCGATTGTGATAAGATTATCGCAATATCGCAAATCGCATTATCGCATTTTCGATTGTGTGTTTTTTGGAGTTGTTTAGAATTCTATGAGATGTGAGCTGCGCGCCATACCTTTTATCGTTTAAAGGTTAATTTTTATTAAATTAATATTTATTGTGTAAAGTGACCTTTTATTAAGTACTGACCTTTACTACAGTTTATAATATTTATCACATACTTTCATCGGGTCCGGGTTATATCGCGTTTGGAAACTTTTCATAGTTCACAATATTGGCCTTTAAGTAGAGTGTTGCGATGCGATAAGTGTTGCCTTGCTATGCCACAATATCGCAATTCGCATATTCCAAAAGGCTTTGTTAGTTGTGCTTTTCGTGAATGTCGATGTGTGATTGCGATAGGCACTTTATTCTACAAGAAATACCTTAGGTCTTATTTTAAAATGGAAAGTTCAATGATATCCTAAGTTTATTATGATTATCCCTTTCATCACAATTCGTGAATCCTGATTGTTAAATAACCTTTGACACACATGATCTAGCGATATGTGATAAAGCAAGAATTTCTTAGTTACAAAGGGATTTGACTTGATATCTTATATTATTTAACAATTTATTTCTAGTAATTTAGAAAGAAAGCGCTTAAGTGCTAGTTTTTTTTGGACGATTTTTTATAAAGGGTCCCCATTTATTAATAGAATATAAAATATTAAATCAATAAATGGGGGGGTTGTTGAACAATACAACAAAAGGTTAGTTCTACAATAATGCTAGAGTTTTATAAATGCATGCAAGGACTTGTTGACTTCTAGTGATTTCCATCATCAACGACACACACGGCTAGCTTCAACAATGTTAGACATGACATCATATTGACATCAATGAAAACCTTATCCAACAATAAAATGTGTTTAACATTTCCATTTCGATGACTACTCCTAGATTTGCTTCTTTACTGGAACGGATTTCCTGCTGCACAAGAATAATGTTATCCATAATTTGTCTTTGTTGAATGAAGCCTCCTTGGTTCTCTGAGATAATCTCAAGTTATCTTCAATCTAGTCACTATAATTTTTGTGAGAATTTTTTAGGAAGCATTGCAAAGGGAGAGATGTCTAAATCTAGAGAAGTTCAAAGGATTCGACTGTTTGGGGATAAGTGCAAGAAGGAAAGAGTTTATGCTACCCCCAATCTTTTCTTTCCTTTGTGTTCCATTTAACATTCTCAACAAATATTTTTTAATAATAAACCATAAGGCTTTTTAAAAGAATACAAAGAATCCATTTAGGCTAGGGGTCTTGTTGAGGTTAGAGACCATATTGCATCCATAACCTTTGATTCCTTTATTTCTTTGATTAGTTTTTCATTGGATGATTATGAGAAAACAAAGGGAACACATTGAAGAAACTCCTAATATTTTTCCATATATGTGCCCTTATTTTCTTTATAAAGGGCCAACAAGCAAAAAAAGGCTTTCTGCTCAATATATGCAAAGTATGTTAGTTTTAGCCTTTCATCGGTGGATATCTTCTTTAATCGGTTTTTCATCTCCCTAGAATTGTATTTATTATGAAAAAATGTAGTGTTTTGATCTCCTTATTACAACCATAAACTCTAGGATTTCAACCTCCATAATTCTTCTTCTTGTCTACTTGCTGAATATATTTATCTTGTTAGATCCTTCTCTTTATCCAGATGCGAGGCCTCCACCTTTCTCCTTCCAATCAAACTTTGATGACTTTCAATTTATTTAATTAGTTAAAGTCTCTTTTTCACAGGGGGTTGATAATTGTATTTTTCCAACTTCCTTAATGCTTGCTTCACCGATCTCATATTTGATTTCTACATAAAGGTCGTTGATCCAATCACTTGAATTTTCCATGCTTTGTTAAATTTTGTATGACTCCTTCCTCCTTTAGTCATCCTGGTTTAAATCAAAATGGGTTGGGCCAAGGTCTTCCACATGATCAAGCAACAATGAGATAGGTCTATGGTTTATCTCACCTTGTGCCAAGATTGAAGAGCAACAACCTATCCCTTTTGGAATCTAGTCATTGTACATTAGAAAGCAATCTAATCATGCTACAATATGGCTCCATGTGCTCCTTCAATTGGTCCATGAGTATCTTCCCCATTTAGGAGGTATGTCCACTAGATCTCATTTACTTATCAAATATTTTATTCTTTGTATGAATGGCTCATGTACAAGATTTCCCCCTATCTTCTCCATGGATAAGAGGATGGTATTAAGTCACAACCTATGATGTTTTTGTTGTGCCATGATATCTCCTTGAGTGAGATCACTGAATCCCATTATTCCACCTTTTCCCCATATAATACAAGGGCATAGACATTTATAACAGGGATATACTCCTCTGTATATTTTCTTTCTAAGAGCAATGCTATCCAAAATTGAGGCTTCAAACTATTGATTAATTTAAAGAGAGAATCTGACACTTAACTTCTGTATTTAAGAATATAGGATATAGAAATAAGGATATTAAGAAAGCTATAAGAAATGTTGTTAAGGAAAGGTCCTCTCTAAAGGCCCTCAAGATCATCGTGGTAAAGTGTTCATACCATTCATTAAAGGATTTATAGATAATATTGCAAAGATTTTGGGGAAGAAGGACATATTCACTCAGTTTACAACATCAGGAATGACTAGGCAAAGAATGAGGTCTCTCAAGGATAGCATCGATCAACAACAACTTAAAGGGGTTTATAAGATTGATTGTTCTTGTGGTAAGACTTATATTGGAGAGATGAGATGCTCATTGCAGAAAAGACTAAAAGAGCACTGAGCCGATATTAAGAATGAAATATCACACTCTTCAACTCTCGCAGAGCACTCCTCGAAGACCAAACATCATGTTTGTTTAGAAAGTGACAAGAATATCGCCAAAGAGGAACACCATCAAAAGATAAAAATCATAGAAGTGCTTGAAATTATGAAGTATCCACATAATCTCAATAGAGATGAGGAAAACGAAATTAGTGGAAATTGGATTTCTCTAATCAAACATATTAATTATTTTGGTTCTCCTTCCCAAGGTACGGTATCCTAGGTATAATTTTCTATCCTTTACCTTTTTATATTTCTTAGGATTAAACTATATTATATTGGATTTAATTAAAAATTCCAAACCTTTGCTTTAGGCTCTATTTTAGTGATTAAATAAAATTAATATTTATTAT
>APFE031210791.1:156196-182828 GCA_000404065.3 Pinus taeda | reverse complement strand
TATGACACTTGCCTCTCTGAATTCGCCTAGGGATGAGTAAGAGATCATGAAATCTCCAAGTGGAACCAAAAACTATCAGTGAAATGACACTAATCAAAAACCCAGAAGCTGACTCACCCCCCTGCAAATATCCATATATGGATCCCTCATCATAGATATCTAAGGCTGGAATTTTGTTATTTGTAAGGAAGTGTTGTTGGTTTCTCTTTGAGACATTGTATTGTTGGGTGATATTTCTTTTCATGAGGTGAAGAGGGCTTTCCTGCTGGGAGGATGATGTTGGATCAAATAGTTGGGTTGTAATCCTCTCTTCTACTTCTACTATCAATAAAGTTATTTGAGTTTTCCTCCATATACTTGTGCACTTGTAAATCTTGTAATGGTGAATGCAATTGTATGGTTAATGTACTTTTGATTCTGCATTGTTTATGGTATTATAGATCTCTATGCTTTGATGGTTTTCTGTTGATTTGTCTCTACAGGTGTTCTTTAAAGCGGGACAAGTGAGAAAGGAGTGACAAGCTCTATCAAAGGAGAGAGGAAACAAGCAAGGAGCCAAGCGAAAGATTGAGGTTGGTGCTCTCTTCTTCTCTCTTATCTATTATCCATAAAGGAAAACACAAGTTACCTTGAATTGTTTGTTTCTAAGATAGCTACCCGTCTTAGTGGGACTAGTAGATCAAATAGACACTAGTTTTCCTGGAAACAAAATGGCAACTTTGTTGGGAAGCGAATAGTTTTCTTGTTTGTTATTGTTGTTTGCTTTATAAACTACAAACGAAGCCTGAAGTTAAGCCAGCTAGCCTTCGAACTGCTTTTGATATGCAACTGCAAAGTAGATCAACGCTGCTTCAGTCAATCTTCGGGTTGGTTTATGAACTGAACATCTGACTTGCAAACATCCTAAGTGCCCTAGTGGTAGCTCAATAAACTCATAAGATCATACCCCTATACTTTGTGTTTACTGTCCATCATAGCTCATCCTAAACCACTGAACTTAGCTACAAATTTTGAGCAAAAACCAAGCCCAGTTTCATTCCCTGGTCCATCGCACTGTCTTTCATTGGCAGTCTAGATGCATCACACCTCCCATGTGCTGTAGGTGAGATGCATCACTGTTTCCCTTAAGGACAGGTGTGATGATTGAATGAGATTGTCTCCCTCTCTGAAATTTGGTTTTTTTCTTCATTGTTTTCATCTCTATTCAGTAGTTTTGCTGCTTATGATCAGTATATCATTGTTGAAGCCTCCTTCCTTTACATTATTCAACCTCCATTGATAAGGAATTGTGAATGCTTTTTTATGTATTTTCCATCATTTACAGTCCTCCTTTGCAAAAAGTAGCTTAATCGAACTGTCATCTTTTGATTCCAAAGTGTCATAACTATCATTTTGAGTCAAGAAGAGTGTCGTAAAGTCTTCTTCTTTTAGATATTCGATTGTACTTTTACATTGTATTTGATTTTGAATTTTCAATGTTTGAACTGTCGAAAAAAGTTTTCCATTCGAAATCGAACGTGTCGTCTTAGTCTTCCTTTCATTTTGAAAAGAAATTGTTAAAAGTGTCACTTTGAAGAAAATAGTTTAGATCTATACTTAGCTTTCCTTTTTGGAATTCACACATTAAGGAAGCAGAAAAACAAATACATGCATGTGCATTTGCATTTAGACTACATGTGGAAAATGATTTAGGAAAAGTGCATTTAGTGTGTGCTTTCTGCTCTCTGTTGAAAGAATTGTACTTTTCTGTCCTTAGTAGCTAGGATTTTCATTGCTAAAAGAAAACAAACGATTGTTTATCATTTTAGACTGCATATTTAGGAATTTTACATCTACATCACACAGTGAACCTTGAAAGGAAAACTTATTAAAAAAGATCAACTTTAAAATAAACCTCAATGAACATAAAAATGCTTTGGAACCTAACACACAACATCTAGAAGTCTAGGCTAGAGACGTATTCCAGCATCGTAAAACCTGGTAACTATCATTTTCATCGAAGGTTGGGTGATTCCTCCTCTTTGATATGACAAGTACCAATACGGACTTGTGCTCCCTGTACCGTCGAGTATATATTGGGAGACCACAATAGGCTAATATCCTTTATCCTTAGGAATCCGTGTCTACCACCCTATTGATTGCAATGCACTGAACACAACATTCGGGAAGATTGATTTGCGTACACAAAGTCCTTGGTATTTTCTCTTTAATTTACCACCAAGGTGTATATTGCAGTATTGTGATTGGTTTGGTAATCCCTCTTTCTAGACTTCCAGAGTAGTCACTTTCATTCCTTTTTGACTCCCTAAACGAAAAGGTCCATTTGAGCACTTGTCACTTCAAGCTCATTAAAAATCGAAGGCGACTAGAGTCGCCTTTACCTTTTTCTCAAATCTTAAAAATTGAAAAAGCAAGTTGTGTCAAAGCATCATAAAATTTATTTAATTCGGAAAAACATCCTTGTTCCTTCGTTGATCTTAGGTTGAGGTAATGGAGTCCACCAATCAAGGATTTCCCCTTGGGGGAAATCCTAGTCCTTTCTCCTCTTGGGGAGATATTAGTGCTACTTATATGGCTGCATTGTCCCTTCCAGGACTCACGATTGGCCTGCCAGTATGGCTATTCTCGACCTCTTTCATTCAAAACACTGTAATTCTTCAGCAATCGAATCAACAACCAGATGATACTAGAGTTTCTCCCTCACCTTCTACTTCATTTGTTTCTCCCTCTCGTTCTTCCTCTTCACTTGGTGAAACTAGTGATACTAAAAACCAAGTAACTGAGAAGAAGAAGAAAGGGAAGGAGAAGAAGAAGAAGAAGCCAGTCGCGCAAGGGGGAAACCATGCATAATTTGGCGAAAATTTGCACACCGCACCTTCCAAACCCAAATCTCCATGTGTAATTTGCAAAGGAAACCACTTTCACCGAGATTGTCCTTGCATCCTGTGGATCTTGAGAGACTGGTCTCCTCGCTTGCACCATCTGGTGTCATCAACCTCTGTCGATCATGTTGAGAACACACCATCAACTAGCGAAAAATGAAGTCCATGGAAAAAAAGGAAGATCTAGATTTCCTTGTAGGTTGTGTGAAGGCGATCATGCCCTCCACCATTGGCTTTTTCTAGACGAAGCTAAAAGTGTCTTGGATAACCGTCCTACTTCACCGTAGTGACATCTGCTTGGATATAAGAAACTCTTGCCAAGTCCATCGCTAGTTGAAAATCTGACTAACATATCCCTGTTGTTATTCGAAACGCCTATCATTGAAGATAAACCCTCTGAGTCCACACCGAACAAAAGTCAACAGGTCGGAATGGCAGCCGACCCAGTTTTGCCTTCAAAAGGTCCACCTTCAAATGATACAGTCTCCAAAGAGAACGAGAATGATAGCGTTCAAATTCTTTTTGTTAATATAGATTCTGATGAACATGGGGGCAATCCACCCATTCCTTTACCATAGGAAGGAAGTTCCCCATTTCGAGAGATTCGTCTGGTCATTTATTCAGTCCCTCCTCCAAGCAATCTAGTCATTTCCTTTGATTGGAATCTACTAGCGGGATCCCTCCTTCCATCTAATGTACCATTCTGAATCATAGTACAAGTTTACAGAATGATCATGTCTAGCACTATCATAGATGAAGGGGCTTCCATGAGTATCCTTTCCTAAACTACTTGGAAAGCGCTTGGTTCACCATCGCTTCTGCCTTAGAATCGAAATTTGTCAAGCTTCAATAAAGGAACCAATCGACCATTAGGGATCCTTCCAAATCTGCCTATAAATTTGAGAAGGAAAATCGTTCATTTGAACGTGATGGTAGTCCAAGGGCCACTAGATTACAATCTACTCCTTGGGCGTGACTACATTTACAGCATGAGACCTATTGTTTCCTCACTCTTTTGGGTGTTTGTTTCCCGTATGAAGGTAGAATGGTATAGCTTGTTGACCAGCTTTCATTTCCCGGTTCAAACATGGCTACGAGTCAAACACCATCCCTATATGGTCTCTTTGCACAAGGAATGTCTCTTCAACCTCTAATTCATCCACCTAATTACCACGAGTGATTTGGTGGATGTAATGAGACCTAGGGGGCATGCACCCTTGTCTGCTTCGGCAAGCAAACCCAGATGAAAAGATATGTTTCCTTGTAGGATATATGATTGGTCCGAAACACCATTTCCGTGTAGGATATGGGAACGGTCTGAAACAAGATCTCCTCGTTGTAGGATATATGATTGGTCTGAAACGCCATTTCTGTGTAGGATGTGGGATCAGTCCGAAACAAGATCTCCTCAAAGGTTATGCGTTTGGTCCAAAACACCATTTCCTTGTAGGTTATGTGATTGGAAGTGCCGACCCACACGATTCACCTTTTTCTATTTCAATGGAAAAAGCCAAGGAAGTGTTTTGTCTACTCCGCAGATGAAACAATATTGCTTAAATGCAAAGAATTCCATATGGTAACCTGGAAACTCTACTTTTCTTTATACCTGGGGGCATGCAAACATTTTTTACGCAAGTGAAAAGCGACCAATGTAACTCCAACCCCATAGTATTTTAGTCTAACTTTTAGTTCAACTGCTTAGATTAGGTGATTGGTCTAATCCACCATTCACCTTTGTCAGCAGACCCAGACAAAGCAAAGGAAATGTTTTGTAGGAAACTATCCTACCTAACCTCAGTAGTTCATTAACTCATAGTGTAGTTAGTTCTATAATTGGTCATCTCTACCCTGAATACAAAAGGCACTAAGAAAAGTTTCGCATGGGGCAAGCTCATTAAAAAATGAACCTACTAATAAGAGACATCTTTAAAGATGACTAGAATGAGCAATGTTTCCGCAAAGTTCAAGCTCATTAAAAAATAAACCTAGCGACGAGCAATGTTTCCACAAAGTTCATGCTCTTTAAAAAATAAACCTAGCACTGAGCACATGTTGGCACAAGGTTCAAGCTCATTAAGAAATAAACCCTCTTTGCGGTAAATAACTTTTGTGATTGCATTGCTATCAACCTTTTGAGCCTTGGTCGTGTTCTTACCGTCATCTCCACTCTTTTAGCAATCATATGCCTCCACTTGATTGTTTACCCTTTTGAGGAACAATTGTGATGAGTGATTTTGTTAGCCACCCTCTTTACACTTTTGTGTTTAAGAAGTTCCAAACTTACCTGGAACCAGTTGCTACTCGAAAACACTAGTCTTTCCTCAAAAATGAGTCTCTTTTAAGCTCTTTTTAGACTCGTAAAATATGAAAATATTGTCGATCTATTGGCCTTTCCAGCTCGTTAAAGTAAAGGGAAGTGACATCCCTCCTCTACATTTTAATCTTTTTAGACCTGAGGGATCATTCCACAAAAATATTGAGCGCTTGTCTTTTTCAGCTCGCTAAAACTATCGAAAAGTCATCCCTTTCATATTATTTTATACTTTTTCAGACTTAAGGGATTATACCAAGAAAAAGGACTGTTGGAGTTTCCTTTTCATCCTTTTTCAAACTCTCTAAATATGAAAAGGACCGAGTTATCTTTGTCGTTAAACTCATTAAAACAATAGCGACAAACTTGTCCATCTAGACAAGAGTGAGTTTCACTGTCACTAGGCTCACTAAAACATAACTACAGGTTTTCCCGAAGGGAAAATTATAGAACAAGGATATGTTATCCTCCTCAAGCGTGACAAAAATAAAGAGGTATTGGTCAGCATGATTGGGGAAAAAGGGAAGAAAACTTGAAGAACTTCATTGGTAGCAGGTCACTCTCGAACATGACACTTTCACTCCATCACCATGATTGAGTTGGGTTGGGTTATTCTGTTCACTGGTCACATCACCATTGGTCCTTCGTACCATCCATTTTTGGGGTTAATGCTACGAATCCATTTCAGTGTCACCGATATGTTCAAGAGAATTCGCTCAGAGAATTCACCAACCCAGCTAATGCCTCATCCACTGCAATACCTTCACTCTCCATTTTTCATGACCGCCATTCCTGAACCTTGTATCATCAGATCATTTTCACCTCCACAAAATCATTTGCTTTGTTTCATGTCGTAGATGTGGGATTTCATTAATGTCCTCCTACGACAGGTCACTTCTTGTTGACATCAACTCATTATCCAAGAAGTTGACTTAGGAACAACCCTTTTAGTACTTTGAAGCTTGCATGCCTCAATGGCAAGTTTCTCACTTCCAGCGACAAGTTTACATCAATGGCCTTTGACCGAAATATTTCGCATGGTGTTCGACATAGACTCATATATTCACACCACATGAATTGTATTGTAGTACCTTGAGGGTCATTATCATTATCAGTGATTCCTCTCATGCCTATTAATAGCTTACATCTTTGGCTAGTAATCAGGTGATGTCTTTCCATGTTCGACTCTAGAACATCTTTTCACATGGATCGACTTGTACATCAGGCGAAGATTAGACAAGTTTGAAGACCCCGGATCTAGTTTCATCCATCCCGGCTGCGATATATTCAGGAAAATAAAGAGATAAAATGTACTCCATAGCTGCACAAATGATCATCCAAGCTAAGGGATGATGGCTCTACAAGAATCACCAGTGTACAACAGCAGACGATTGTCTGTCCTATGTACATGAAAATGAATTTATAAATCTGAACATGGGAATGCCCGCCACAGCTAGATCATGAAAATAATATGAAGATAATGTATTCTATTGTAACTTATTATAGGTCACCTTCCAGTTTGAAAAACCTCAAATCCTCATGATAAAGCATTTCACCTGACATCAAAAGATTTATGACCTCATGCTTTAGGGGTAACTGTTATAGACATATTTGGGCACTGCAACCCCAATCACATATGTCAATAAACCAAGGGTTCTCAAACCCCTAAAAGTGTTGTTTCATACCCTAAAGGATCATGGTTAACTGATTACATCATTTCCTAGAAGTTCCACTTGAAAAACTACTTAAAACTGGCCAAAATTGACCCATACAGACTTCTCCTTGGCCAAGGTGTGATGCATCTCACCTATTACACATGGGGGGTGCGATGCATACTGAAAAGGCCTTCTGTAGGGTGCGATGGGTGAGAGTAGACAAATGGCAGAGGCATTTGGCTAAGTGGAAACCCAGAGAATCTTCTAGAAATTGCTCATATGACACTTGCCTCTCTGAATTCGCTTAGGGATGAGTAAGAGATCATGAAATATCCAAGTGGAACCAAGAACTATTAGTGAAATGAAACTAATAAAAAACCCAGAAGCTGACTCACCCCCCTACAAATATCTATATATGGATCCCTCATCACAGAGATCTAAAGGCTTGAATTTTGTAGTTTGTAAGGAAGTGCTATTGGTTTCTCTTTGAGACATTGTATTGTGGGGTGATCTTTCTTTTCATGAGGCGAAGAGGGCTTTCATGCTGGGAGGATGATGTTGGATCAAATATTTGGGTTGTAATCCTCTCTTCTACTTCTACTATCAATAAAGTTATTTGAGTTTTCCTCCATTTACTTTTGCACTTGTAAATCTTGTAATGGTGAATGCTATTATATGGTTAATGTACTTTTGATTTTGCATTGTTTATGGTATTATATATCTCTATGCTTTGATGATCTTATGTTGCTTTGTCTCTAGAGGTGTTCTTTAAAGCGGGACAAGTGAGAAAGGAGTGACAAGCTCTATCAAAGGAGAGAGGAAACAAGCCAGGAGCTAAGCGAAAGATTGAGGTTGGTGCTCTCTGCTTCTCTCTTATCTATCATCCATAAAGGAAAACACAAGTTACTTTGAATTGTTTGTTTCTAAGATAGCTATTTGTCTTAGTGGGACTAGCAGATCAAATAGACACTAGTTTTCCCAGAAACAACATCTGCTACCACAATATCCATTATCATGCCCTTCATGGGAAACTGAGACAGGGTGATGGCTAGGTCTTTGATTAATCCCAAACATTTCAATTTTCTAGAGTCAAAAGAAAATAGGGCATGATAAGGCTTGGTAATGTCAAGACCCAGCTCATCCATGACAACCTGGGAATTAGATTATGGCTGGCCCCTGTGTCCAGAAGGCATTTATGAATTGTCATGAATAGTCAAAGAGAAATAGAATGATGGGGAGCTATCATCATAATTTTCAATCATTGGGCTGAGAACAACAGTTGGTTTGTCGTCTTTTAGATTTACATAGTCAGTGGAGGCTTGGACAGATTTAGGCTCAAGGGCCTCAAGGATAGATCTCTTGAAGGACTCATTCTTCACTAGTTCAATTAGAGGTATAGGTATTCTTAGCTTCTAAATTTCTAGTTGAAAACCTAAAGGAGAAGGAGACTTGTCAAGGCCTCTTACCTCGTGAGCTAGAGCTTTGAGGATGATGGGATCTATTGCGATCATTTTTATTGATTAGCTTTCTGTATTACAGGGAAAATAGATCTTTGAACAGGAGTTTCATTGGAATTATTCATCTTCGACCTTAGATCATATATGTGTTGATCATCAATTTGCAGAACAGCTCCACCATCCCACTCTTGGCTAATCTGGTCATTGAATAATGACTTTTCATAGGAAACTAAGGTGAAAAAGGAGGCACTTCCTTTGTCTTCAAGACAATGGATCTCCTCATCTTCTTCAAACTGCTCTTTTTCCATGATTACATTTTGGAAAGGGGTCTTCACCCTTTGGTCTTCATTGGAATCCTTGCTTCTTTGCAGGATCTGCAATTTCTCATTAGCTCTTCTACATGGATTTGGATTTCTAGGAGCAAATGTATTAGGAACTCTCCCTTTCCTAGGGTGCAGCTCAACCTTTAATTTGGAGATTTTAGAGGCTAATGACTCTATCATTTTGGTTATTTTATCTATCTTGGGATCTGAAGATGATGAAGATTTTTCCCTCTGTCTCCTTCTATCAACATTCCCCTTGAGCTTCTTTGTATCCATGATGTTTGATTCTACTTCCAAGGCTGCATCCTCCATATCAGCCAAAGTAACACATCGCCTCTCCCTCAAAAGTAGACAGAAGTCAGAATCAAAGACACTGGCATAGGTGAGTTTAGCATGGGTAGTGGTGGGTTTTACTTCAATTAGAATCTTGTTGTACATGCAGTTAAACCTCTTATTAAAATAAAACAACAACTCACCATTTTCCCTCTTTAATTTCCCAAACTTAGTGTGGTAGTAGTGTAGATCCTTCTTATCCCCCCAATGCTTTAGGAATACATCATCTAAAGCCTCAATATTTGCTATATACTTGGGGTTAGTTCTCTAAACCATTTTCTAGCCTCTCCATCTAGACTTTGGACAAAGACTCTCATCCATACGTCATCTTAAATAATGTCCAGCTTATCAGCATAGCTATAGAATGATTCAAGATGTTCCTCGGCTATAACACCTTTAGTTCCAATGAAATTAGGCATATAATTATGATATTCACCAGTAGGCATGGCATATAAAGGAGTGGGCAATACTAGGGGTCCATACCTAGCAACTATGATTCTTTCCATTTTGGTAGGTGTTGCCATAATTGTGGTGGCTATAAGGGTACTGTAAGTCTAAATGATAGAGGGTTGAGGATTAACTGATAGGACTAGAGGAGTATGATGGATAGGAGGATAGGCTTCCTTTGGGCTTACAACGAAAGGAGAACCTAAAGAATAGGGAGTTCTATAGATCTCTGAGAGTTTTTCTTCACTGCTAGTATTAGATGCTATACTCTCAACATGTATTCTTTCTATTATAGGATTTTCTTGAAGAGATATAGAATACTGTTTAGAACTACCTGAACTCGATGCTCCTTTATGCAACGCCTTTCTTTCTTTGATGATTTTCTTAGGGTCAGGCACTGGGTCAACTTGTGGCTTCTAAGGATTTCTCTGAGTATGCCTCCCAAACTAAGCCAGAACTATGGAATGGAGTCACCAAGAGGTTTGTCCTCTAGTAGAGTCACCAAATAGATTATTACAACCCAAATAGTGTCCAGAATTTGTCTATCATCAAAGTTGGATCTGTGTCATCTCCCAGGGAAGCTGAGCTTCAGTCTCCTCTCCCCAGTAGTGGTGCCAATTATGTTATCACTCCAAGAAACTCTCCTAGGATGTAACTCAGATATGCCTGGTAGCATATAAATCTTCAATATCATTCTCTAAACTATTCAAATGAACTGGTATTTGGATCAAGTTAGATGACTGTTTCAACTTTGTTTCCACTCAAGACATGCATGAACACCCTCAGCTTGACAAGGCTTTAGACCACTAATGCTCAATAGTTTATAGATTTAATGGATAAATGGAGAATCCTAACCGTACAAGCAAATACATATATATAAGCACATATGAATGGCTAGCTACAGAAATTAACTGAAGCTTGAAAATATAATTTATCAATGCAGAGATAAGATGATAGTTATCTGGCATTAGACACAAGAGAAAACATGAATAAACTATTCAAGTGAAAACTTAGAACAGAGGACAAGATGGAAATTGAACATGTAACAGCAAAAGAAGCTTGTATTACTGGAATGAAGATGAGACACTGGAAGGAACAGAGTATCCACAGTCTCCAAAAGTTGACCCCCTGCTTTTTCTAACTTTCAGCCATTTATAGGCTTTTTACAATGCTCTCGAACCCTTTGAGGCTTGAGATGTCTTAATCTATCCCCTCTGTCTTCTAACTACTTGATTCCATAACTAGACAAACATGAACTCAGAGGTCTCTTTTCCTAACAAACACAGTAACCAAATTCTAGTAATTTTGCCACACTGTCAGGTGGCTTGCTCATGCCAATGGTGTTCCATGACCATTTATGTTGGTTTGACTGCATCATGCTGTTGTCTTTTCCCCTTTCGGCCATGTATTCCATTATTTCAGTTCAACTGTATGACTATCAAAGACACTGACAAAGCCAACAAATTTCCTCCCCAGGTGACTAATGGGAGGTGGGGTACGGGGGCATATGGGCCGTTGGATGGGATGGATCGATGGTCAGGATGTTGGTCAGGTGGCAAAGGACGAACTGATGTGATCATGAACAAAGGTCGTTGGGTCGGGAGAGAAGGATAGAGGAGATCGATCGTTGGAGGCTTGAAGTCATGGCAGGAGTGAAACAAGTTCAAGCCGTCAGATCTTGGATAGGTAGATTGGACGGCTATCGGGCAGAGGAGGTGCTTGAAAGATAAGGGCGGGGAGTGGTTTTACCCAAGCGATAATGGTTTATATCGGGTGGTCATCGGGCGGTAAGTGGTAAAGATTATAGCCCACCCGATTCCATTCATCAGGTGCCATGTAGCAGTGGAGGAGAGAGAGGAAACCTCTTTTATCGGGCAGGTATCCTTCTCTCTTGTTGCCCGAGCAATATTCATGATAGGCATTAGATCTAGTGGGGGTTGATCTAATGGCGATGATTGATCGAGCATCTCACGTCAGTCGGGTGAAGTGTGGGCCATCATATTGGTGGGAAGATCGACGGTGGGGGAAGATAGAGGTACAGGATGTCCTCGAGAAATGTGCAAAGGGTGTATATGGGTGGAAGGTAAGGTTTTCAGGGAAAAAATGGGTTAATTCATGTAGAGCCAAGGCCAAAGTGGGTTTGGTTATGATGTGAGGGTTGGGTTAGGACATGAGTGAATGAGAATGGGAGTGGACGAGTGAGAAAAGTGGGGTGACAGATCGTGTGGGAACCGCTCCATAACAGCAAAACAGATCATTTCCTCCCTTTAGCCTTCACAATAGTAGTGATGCACCTTAGGGCTAACAAAACCCTTCACCCTCCTTCTTTCCCAATGCACTGATGCATCCTAACCTTCTTTTGACCCTTCCTTTGAGCACATGGCATAGTAGGGAAGGCTAAATGATGCCTCCCCTCACCATTGACTAGTCAAAGTGCACTTTAATTATTTCCTCTCTTTTCTTTGGAGCGCATGGCATAACCTTGAAGCATGAATCTTTCCACCTTGCTCCTTCAGCTTCCCCCTTTGCGCTGAACCAAGGAGAGATCCTCCTTATAGTGCATGGCATAAAAAATGAATAGTGGAGCCTTCCTAAGCCACTTATGATTTTTACCCCACCCTCTTAATCAAGCCTTCTTATTTTAACCCTCTCACAGGCCTATCATGAGCTTATCATTCCATGAGTTAGGTAGTGGTATAATAGATGCTTTTAAGGCTGATATTTCCTCATCATGAATTATCTTCATTGGCTAGCATAAAATGGTTATTCTCAAGAGCTGATGGCAAGGAGAAACCATAAAGGAACTATTGCAGAGAAGAAGAACAATAGAGAGCTATCATGGAGACATGAAGCAGATCATGGACTGAGATAGAAAGAAGACATTTCATGATGACTTAGAAGATTTCGATGTCGATGAAATATGCTTTGGAGGGTGAATATAAGAAACAAATTATATATTTCATGAAAATGAAGCATAGATCAGATCTACCATCAAGAATGCAAGATGAAGCAACAAGGAAGACAGCTTGGAATTGCCACCTCATCATGAAATCCATGCCATCATTATCAAATTGGAACTTGTAAAAGTGCCATCATAAAGGTAAATATGTGTCCATGTGTCATGCAACATCATCATGTGGAATGTAATGATGTATTTCAAAGAAGAGGAAAAAATGTAATGTGTTGAAGTTGAAGAGTCATATGTGGAATATGAAAAGTCACTTAGTCATATGTGGACAAAATGTCTTTATGAGAAGTCCAAAATTCATAGAGAGAAGTCCAAAGGTCATTTATAAGTCCAAAGGAAATAGTGGAATTCCAAGAACCATGAGGATATGAAAGGTCATTTCTCTTGTTATAAAAGGAACCTAATAATTCAAGGAATGGCTCTCAGAGGCTTAAGATTTTAGAGAGCTAGTCTTGGATTCTCTACTTGGCATAGGAGAGAAAACTATTCTTTGGAGAAGCAATACTTGACTTAATGTTCCACTACTAGAACTAGTGCCTCGCCATTGTAACTATGTACTTGGATATTTCACCTTATAAATGAAGCTCGATGAACCTACACATTTTCATTCATGTATTGTGAATGTCTTAGGACTATTCGTTAGATGTTTACTGTATATGTTTCATTCATATGTACTAAGGAAATTGAACTATTTCGGTGGCCTCGGTACTTATCTTGTTGAATGTGTGTTGTATGTGGTTTAATGATCGCTTTGTCTACATGAACTATTTTGCTTGATAACTAATGAATATTTCTTTGCTCGTGCGTCTCTCTTAGGTTAGTACTATTACTTCCTTATAGAGGCTCACTTTTTTCCCTTCCCTCGTGAAATTCTCCTTTTACACATTACAATCGTTGTTTCACAATTTCAACCTACTTTCTTGTTCAAAGGTTATGTACATAATATATTATGTTATTAATTGAAACCAAGACGAGCCTTACAGTTATGGTGGTCGAGATGATACTCCTAATGGGGATCCTACTTCAAATGGTGTGAGGTCTAATTGGGACTTCAAATTGGGGATACCCCCTGTATGTTGGTGGTATCTAGCAACACCAATAGACTATTATGGAGATTAAGTACAATTTCCTTTTCCAGTTACCTTATTAGCATTGATGGACAACTTCTATGAGAAACAACAAATTATAATGACGGGTTTGATTTATTTGTTTACTTGTTAATTTTTTACTTCCTCTTTTTATGTGATGTGGTTTTAGTTAGGCCACTTCTCATAAGGGTTTGTAATGGAATATTGTCTCGACTCCGTGTTATGGATTCTTTTAGTCTACCGTGGGTGTTGTGTGGCACCAGTAATATTTTGCTTTAACTTAAACTACTTTCACCTGAACTATGTCTAACACTTCAAAACTTAGTAAATTTTTCATATAAGTTAACTTACTTCTTCAAGTCATTTAATATGTACAGGAAATAACGCTTTCATTTACTTCTTTCAATTATATAATTTTGCAATAGCATACACTTAACAGAAACATAAGGGAATATCACAAATATAGTAGTGAACAATAATATATGACGGGAGGGAGAAACGCCAAAAAAATCTTCATCCCTATAGGCCTTTTATTACTAACAATATACTCAACAACCCTCCTTAACCCTATTTATCTCTCGCTTTTCTCCTCTCTGTATATCAAGTCCTGATGATGAGTCTTGGTATAGGCTCGAAACGTCGACAAAAACAATGAAGAACACTGTGGATCATCCGAATTCAATTTCTCAAAAACCACTCCACAGAAACCTACAAATTAAGACTAACAATATAGTTTACAACAATAATAAAATATTACAACAGTGGGACAATAGCCTGACTTAGGTCAGTGAGCTTGTCCAGCAAATTCACCAAGTCATGCAACTATGCCCTGTACCTACAACCTACCCAGAAACCCCAAGAATTCTGCCCAAACAGAATCACTCATATTTCCTTAGATAGTCTAGGCTCACTGGGTGAGCCTCACCTTCATCATGCGCCCCTTTGTTGTATCTTTGCATTTTGTGACTTGCCCTTGGTTATTTTGTGATATTGCATAATCACCCTTGCGATTTGTTCTACAATGTATTTCTTCTTGGTCGAACTTTCTTGGTTTCTCCAACTCATTGAGTTCCTCTCTTATTTATATGTTTCCTTGCTCATGGGTTTTATTTGGATCCATTCCCCTTCACAATAATGAGTTGATCCTTCTTCTTGTCCGGGCTCCTCTCCATGGGTGGGCACGCCCCTTGGTCAAACTTACTTCGGTCGTGTTGGCACCTCTTCATGGGTGGCCACACCCCTTGGTCAACCTTAATTACGTTGTGTTGATGCCTCTTGATGGGTAGGTGTGCCCCTACCCAATCACATTGTCGTCGTATGCTCCACACTAAATATCCCTTCGCACTACCTTATTGTTTACTCCTTCATCCTTGTGTCATTTGGTAGGGTGCGCCCATTGTGGCATGCCCTCTACGTCCTAACCAGTGACTTTCATTTGTTCAGGTGTGTCGAGGGCATGTGCCCCTCTAGACCTTTCACACTTCCTTATCTTGTTTCAGTGTGGAACGATACACCCCTCCTTTGTGTGGGTGTGCCTATCGTTCCAGTGCTCTTGTTTCACGTGTTCCAAGTATTTTCCAAATCCTTCCTCACCACATGAGTGAGTGCCCTTCATTGTGCAATCACGAATCATCATGTGGTCTCCCCAACTTAGTTCCATCTATGTTTTTTTCCTCTCCAAGTGTTCGTGGGTCATCATGGGCACCTATTGGTCTTGGTGCCAACAGGGGGTCCTGACATCCTCCCCCACCTTAAAAAGGTTTTCACCCTCGACAATGTCATCTCATCAAACTCATTTGCAAATTCTTCCATCCTCTTCGCAACAATCAGTTAACATCACATACGACTTGCTCCATGCCCATAACCTTACACAACCCTAAAATAAAAAATTTACTAGTACCCCTTGTGTTGATATCTATTCAAGTAGCTAATATGACTAAAATTCCTCCTCCATATGAATGTATGCATCCTAGAGTCATCAAAATTATCATCGCATCATGCTACCATATGATCATCCATCTGCTTTTCCACAGTGGTCTACTCATCACTTCAAAAGGGTCTCATTTCCCTGAGCAGATGAAAATGATCCCATCTTTGTTCTAAGTTCAGAAAGAGGGTAAGGAAGGGAAGTAAGATGACCTTCCACTCTCATCTTCATCATGGTCCCACATCTTAATCCAAGTGGCAACATCTTCCTCTTCTAATTTTTGTAGGTATACCTCATGGTCTTCCTTACATTAGCTCTCCAATTCTGCAACCTTACACTCCATCATGCAAGCTTCCATTGCCTCTAGCCTATCTGTCAAACACAACACACTATATGAGAATGTTTTTAAAAATTCTGCATGTTCCATGAGTTTTTCCTCCATTGGGCTCAACCTCTAATAGAATTTTTTATTTCGCTTATCCTTCTCAACACTTATCAGTGTTATCTTATACTCATCTTTCATGGTTCCCATGGTTGCGATAGTTAACAGTTCTTCCTCCCTTCTATCATGTAACACCCTCCTCCCACATTTTCCCAAGGTAACTACTCCACAGGGGTAAACATGTGATGAAGAGTTACTATGATATCATTAAACTCCCTAAGTGCATTTAAGGAAGTGGAAACAACGAACCAACACTTTATAGACCTCCCTCAGGTGCTACAGGACCCCGGGAGCTAATCCACCACTCTAGGTGCCCAGCCCTAAGTTAACCTATTCTTTGAATGAATTAAACCCCAAGTAGCTCCCATGACATGGGAATACATGCAACTGGGACCCTCCAGTCACTCCCACAATACTTGCAAGGGAGAGACAATAGTCTTTTTCAGCCATTTCTGTGTCAGAGACTATGAAATTTAAGCCACTTTTACAGGGATAGTCTCCAAACCACTTCCTAAACACGATAAGACTTTTCGAGACAATAAATGACACCAAGATAAAGCCTCTAACATCAAACTTAATTAGGGACTTGACCTAACCAAGCCTAACCATGATAGACATTTCGTCAAACATATCACAAATATGGAATCTACATGTTTCAACAACATATCTGAGCATAGGGGCCTCATACTTATCTGAGAATCACCAAGAAACAATGATGCCTTATCACATTAGCTTCAATATCACCTATTAGGTCATATATTCATTGTTCATTAAATTATAGATCAAAACATGATGAGAGCCATATATCATCACCATCATAAAACATACTCATAACCAACATGTAAGCAACATAAATAAAAAGGATACAACATCCATAAATACCACATATGAACCAATACATTTACACATGAAATATTAGGGAGACATAACTCTTATTAATGAATGCATAAGGCAACTAGGTTTGGGACTTCCATGTTCCACCCAACCATAGATTGGATGAGCCAAATCTCTCTTCAACCAATCACCCCTGTGCCATATTCCAAGCATGAATGTAGGATATGATAGAACAAGTCCATCAAAACCAAACTAGGGCTTCCAAAGGCCAAATCACCTCAAACCTCAACCAATAATTCCACTTCAAAATTTGAAATCACTAACCATCACCATATTGGTCTCTACCCAATCTTTCCACGGCTCTAGAGCATTTGTTCCAACCAAGGCTCCAGGACTAGTAACTCAACCCATAGCTGTGGTCAGGCTTCAGAGCATTTCTCCAACCAAGGCTCCAGGGATAGTAACTCAACCCACCAAGGGCTCCAGTGTGTTTTTTCAACCAAGGCTCTAGGATTAGTAACTTAACCCAAGTTATTACAGGGCTCCACTGTATTTTCCATCAAGGCTCCAAGAACTAATAACTCAACCCATATCTAAAGGAACATGAGAACCAACCAAAAAAAAGAAGGGAAAGACTCCCACAACACCATGGCCATCTAGGAAATGGAAAGGCTAGGAAAACAATGTCAATCCAAGTAATCCTCCATTCCAATGACATTTCATAACCAAGAAACCACATGCATGTGCCATGCATTCTCAAACTATCAAGGAAACCATACAAGCAACTTGATATCTGTAAAGAAATCTAGATGTAATTGTTGATCCCGTCATCCTCTTACACTCTCTTGCTTTTGCTTTGCCTTCTTGCTCCAAATCAAAAGTATCCCATACTCCTCCAAAGTGCTCCAAGAAACTCCATGTTTCCAAGAGTATGCGAGAGAGAGAATAGAAGAGAGCTCCACGAAAACCCGTCAAAAGATACCAACTGATCCTCAGAAGCCTTTTTATTAATGAGGCATCTATTTTATTCAATTTCCATTATTTTCATTCAGTTTCCTCCTCAAGTGCAACCTGTGACCTTTCACCTTCCTTTTCGTCTATTTTCCATCATTTTCATAAATAAATGACAAATAATGCTTCATGCCTTGCCAAATCCTTTGCCAATTTCCTTAACCATTCATAAACTGAAGTGAACACCCACTAGGACATTTTTTCCACCATTCAGCTTGGAATATGTATCCCATGACCTTGGTCTTATATATTTTTACATGAATTTTTAACCAAGGTTGTTACAGAACCCTACCGCTTTGGGGAACACCGTCCTCAGCATTCAATGACACCTACAAACCAACAGACCACTCAAACTGAAACATATTCCATGTTTAGATTTATAACATAGATCGTTACAATATTTACAATGATCAACCTACTAAAAACATGAACATCATACCATTTACTAGAGATTTATAACACAACTCATTATGATATTTACAATAACAACCACATCAACCAGCAAATAAACATACTATTTATGGAGCTCTATAAAATTTGTCTCAATACAATATTTAGAATAATATACACATATACACATATGCACATTTTCTCAACCAGCAAATAAAATGATATGATTCTTGCATCTTCAATAAGGGAATTCATAGGCTCACACCTCCACCCTCAGAGTAATACCATGATTCACCTCCTTCTAAGGTAATCATGAATCCTCTTCCAAAGTGAAAATTTCATCCAATCTCCAGTGCTACAATCTTGTACCATTTTTCCTCTCAATGAACAATTATTGGCTCATTGTTCCAGGGCACACTCCCAATGTGCATCTGATTCCATAAGGAAATGGTAATGACCAAAATAAATCCATATCCGAACTTCCCTTCTCTGCTACATAGTAACTCTGGAAATCCATTCACCCCCTTATGTGTAGTCACACACCTTCCAAATTTCATGGGCATCCCCTTCTCTGCTACACAGTCCCTTGGGAAATCCAGTCACCCCCTTCTATGTAGTCACACACCTTCCAAATTTCTTGCGCATCCCCTTCTCTACTCCACAGTCCCTCAGTGTTACACAGTAATTTGTCACTAACACTCATATCAGTCCCCAAGCGACATCTCCACTGTGTCATACATCATACAAACATGTCCATATATTCCCACTCATTTAAGAAGATCGAGAAAGTGCTCTCTAATCCTGAAGATTGACCCTTTTACCTATGTTTCTGCATCGCCGTGAGAAAGCATCATTATTCTTGCGACGATTATCTGTGTTAAATTATAATGTTGTGCTGTCGTTACAGGGGTACATCAGTTTCCTGCGACGGTTGGATTTTAGGGCTCAGGGCAAGTTCTCTAGTTTCTTCTTGTGACAATTTGTTTGAATGCACTGCTTCCATGCGACGTCATCGCCGAGTCCTAGTGTATGACTCGCGACGATCTAGATATGGCAAATTAGTTCAAACAAAATGCTTCTAGGTGATTTAGAGCTGGTTGTTGGGTCACAGGAGTTGTCCTTTCCTCCTCTAGGATGGTAGTTATGCCCTTTGAGGAACTTCCCTTGAAGATAAGCTCCCTCTCCCTCATTTCATGGAGGCTCCTCCTCCTATAAAATCATTCCCCATTGCTATGATCATTTAGTTCCTAGTTCTTGGTTTTGGATTGAAGCAAATTAGCTAGTTTTGGTGTGATTTTGTAGTGTGAATTGCTAATAACTTAGCAATTGGTTGTGGAGTGCCTTAGCCTTGTATTAGAGCTTGTGAGTGAGAGAGAGAGTTACCATCCATTTGGGAGATCTATTCTTGAGAGTGAATGCTTGAAGAAACATACTGGCTGGACCCTTCAAGAAGGCGTGCGATGTCAAGGCTTGGTTGTAAGCTTTGCTTTTCATTTATTCTAATACAACCAATGATGGTTTCTTATGTCTTTTGTATAATATGCTTGATAGCTTATGGTTCTTTGACTCTGTAAGAAAATAGATCATTGTTGTTCGCAATTACGTGTTCTGTTGTTCTCTTGTGTTGTTTCAGGTTGATTTCTCATTGACGAGAAGGAAACGATAGCTGGGGCAGTGCAATGGAAGCTTCATCGAACATCAGTTTGAGGTAGGCCTACAATGATGACTGTTTAAGGAAATTTATTGTTGTTTTGTTTTGTTGTGACTAGATCCACTCTAGGGCTAGAGGGATTGCCTCTGCCTATAGAGCGAACATTTCCTACTTCACAAGTTGGCGACTCCACTAGAGATTATTTTATATGTTTTCTTCTTGTTTGCTATTCCTTTTGTTTTTGATATAGTGTCTCTTGATCTTTGGGGTCAAGTCATCAATATTCTGGGTTACCTGGGTCAATTTGGGGGTCCCTCTTATTGTCTGAGAAGCTAGTATGGTGTCCTTCAGCTGTTTTTACTTTGTCTATTCTCTTATCGAGATCATTGTTGTAGATAGCTTAATAGCTATGATGACATTGCACCTATCCTCTGTTGTAAACCTGTGCGTCACGGATAACGAGTCGTACAGTTGCGATGATTCCTAAAATCAAATTGTCGCAAAAGACAGGTGTACACCTGCGACGACATCGCCCAATTGCTAAATCTGGGCTTGTGACGACTGGCTTTTCATCCCAAGTTGTTGGTTATATACCCATGATGATTCCTGTACAAGTTGTTTTTACAACTTTGCTTCCTAAATCCATCAGTCCTGCTTATCCTCTACTGTTTCTTGCCTCTTATTGACTTGTTTTGATTGCTTTTGGTTAAGGCTTGTTTCTCTTTGCTTTCATTGAGTGAGTCTTGTGTTTTTAGACCTTGTGACCTAACCCTGTTAAAGGTTTCACCGAGAAGTCATTTTCTTGAGCCACTTTTTTGTCCAAGGTTCATCCGCAACAGTCTTATTTATTTTCTTGAGGTTTTTTGCAGCTTGTTTGCTTGCTAATTTATTTTTAGTGTTGGTTATTGAACTGGTTCTTCAAATTGATTTGATTTCCTCACTATCAAACATAGATCACAATTGTTTGGATCAATCAGGTTTACACTTGCTTGTTTGTCCTTTAAATTCCAAAAAATGAAATTATTGCATTCATTTAGTATACAAAAGTGAAAGTGCATTTGCATCAAGAATTTTCATGATTGAGAAATTGGAAAGTGAAATTTAAATCTTTCACTAGTAGTATCGATGCATTGTGAGGCTAGTGAATCGATGCATTGCGTTTCTTAGTGCTTACATTGGCTTGTCTTGGTTTGTGTTTGCTTGGGAAAGAACTCTTTACCCTCCTTTAAGTAGGTGTTCATCGAAACATTGATGCTTTACTCATTGTAGTTGCATCCTAGGAATTCTTGAGATACATTCAGTAGGGCCTAAAAACTAAAACTTAATTCAAGATCAACTCTAAAATCAATTGAATGAACCTAACAATGCATTGGAACTTAACGCACATTATCTAGAGGTCTAGGCTAGAGACGTGCTCCAACATTGTTAAACCTAGTCACTATTGTTTTCGCTTAAGGTTGAGTGATTCCTCCTTCTGTGACTCAATAGATGCTAGTACAGACTTGTGCTCCCCATACCGTCGAGTATATATCAGGAGATCCCACTAGGTTATCATCCTATATCCATAAGAAGTTGTGTTTGCCACCTTATGAACCATAACACACTGAACACAGCATTCGGGAAGACTGACTGTTGTACGAAAAGTCCTTCATCATTTTTTCTTTCATTTGATCACCAAGGTGGATATGCAGTTTTGTGGTTTGTCTAGTAAACGTCTTGCCTAGTTCTCCAGAGTAGTCACTTTCATTCCTTTTCGACTCCTTAAAAGAAAAGGATCATCTGAGCACTTGTCCTTTCAGGCTCATTAAATTTTTGAAGGTGACTAGAGTCATCTTTTGTCCTTTTTCTCGACTCTTTAAACATGAAAAGGTCAAGTTTTGTTCCTATGTCTTAAAATTTATTCGACCACGCTCACATTTTCCCTGTTCATCTTGATTGCGTTATAGTTTCCTTAGAATTGTTCTCCCTGCTCAATTACCTTCTTTTTCCAAGAACATTTGAGTTAAATCATCCTGGTGGAATCACTGATCCCGTCTCTTGTCCCAAGCGACCAGGGCTCTGCATCCCCCGTCGCTTCTGAGGTACTGGATGTTAGTGATACCCTTCCTATTATTCAACCTCTTAAGTCTCACGCTCTGGAAGGGGAACCTTACGATATCAATTGGAATCCTGTTTGGGAACCTTCAAAAGAAGATTTCCCAGTTTCTCCTCCTGGTGTTTCGGCTGCAATGTCTTCTTCCGACATCGATGAGACAACCCCCGTGACTAGTGAAGAGGAGCTTATGTTGCAAGGAGAAATCCCTCTCTCTACAAGGCCTCTTCACATCACTTCTCTTGGCATGAAATTGCCTTTATGCTACCGTGCCTTGTCTGACATCATGGGTTCCCAGTCTCTTAATTCGAGTTCTATGTGGTCTCATACTACAGCTCCAACCTCACAGCCTTTTTTGCCTCGGATTCATAATGTGTCCATCACATCTGTTCCAACCATACCTACTGTCTGTGTAGCCTCTACAACTCCTGTTGTTAGTGTCGTTGCTACAACCACAGTGGTTACCACTATCGTTGGTCCTTTAGTTGGCCCCACTAGTGGTGGTCCTTCAACTTCGACATCTTGAGTCGTTAATTCCATTGGTAGTGTTCCGCTCTCTTCTGATTCCATTCCAGCAGGGTGGACATATGAGCAATACATGTATGCTCTTCAAAACTTGGATCCACAAAATCCATTCAATTATTATGATCCTCGAGGAGCTCATATTTATCATCCTAGATCTCTCACACTTTAGCCTACGGTTGAGGTTTCTGTTCCTGTATCTATTTCCTAGGATTGTATTGCTTACCATGGTGGCCAAGAGTGACCTTAAAGATTTCAAGGTCCCTCATATCAAGGGCAGATGTATTATGGATAGTCGTATCCAGGGCAACATTATCCAGGACAACCTGATAGCCTAAAAGGACATCCCTTACAGGGACAACCTTCGGCCTTCACTAATTCCTCTTTTACTTACTTTGGGTAGCCTTCTGGTCAACCAGGTCAGCCTCAAATCTAGCCAGGCCAACCTGTTTCCCAGCAAGGTCACCCCTCTGGACAAATAGGCTAGCCTCAGATCTAGCAAGACCGGCCTACTATCTAGTTTGGTCAACCTTCTAGACAAGTAGGCCAGCCTCAAACTTAGCAAGGCCAACCTACTGTTCAGTTATCTCAACCCTCTCGTCAACTATGCTAGCCTCAACTTCAACAAGGTCAACCTATTACCCAGCAAGCTCAACCTTCTGGACAAATAGTTCAACCTCAACATCAACAAGGCCAGCCTTCTAACTAGTTGGGTCAACCTCAATTTCAGCAAGGACATCTGTCTCGTCAAGTTAATCCTTCTCCTAGTCAATTGAGCACTCAATCTCTCATTGTTTCCCAAGCCCCACCTGGTTTCTAGACCCAAGTTGGACTCCAGACCCAACCTGGTCTCCAAACTCAAGTTGGATTTCAAACCCAACCTACTTATCAAATGCAGCTTGGGCCTTAGGCTCAGTTTGGAGCTCCGCCACAATATGGTCTTCAACAACCCCAAGGGCCACCTCAAACTGCTCCAATTCAAAATTATCAACAACCATAGGTTAATCCCAATCAAAAATTTCAGTAGTTTTCCGTTGCTCCTATCGGTAAGGTTGGTAATCAATGGGCTGCTGGTGGTCAGAACCCGGGTCAACCGTTCGGTTATACTTATAATCCCTATGGGTGGAACCTTTATGGACAAAACCCTTATGGAAAAAATCCTTCTGGGAAAAGCCAATGGGGGCAACAAGGAACTGGATGGAACCCTAACGTTAGCTCGTATCATAGGCCTATGATGTCCTTTAATCCTCAATTACCTTTCTTGGCAACATTGGAACTACCTGATGTGTCCAAGCTAATGAAAAATCCCATTCGTCATAATCCGTATTGGCCACCGGTTCTGACTAAAATTCCTAGTGATTGTCCCAAGTTTGATGGTAAATCTGGAGAAGATCCTCAAGCTCATGTCATGACTTATCACCTCTGGTGTTCATGAAACTCATGGCTTGATGATTCTATCCGGATGCAATTGTTCCAATGGACTCTCACTGGCTCTGCCGTGAAATGGTATATTGAGCTTGCTCGTGGAACTTTCCAGGATTTCAACTCACCTGCTATGGCATTTCTAACTCATTTTTGGTTTCCAATTCATTATGAAACGGGCACACACCTCCTCACATCATTGAAACCGGACACGACCATGCATATCTCTGACCACATTCATGAATGGAGAAGGCATCATTGTTTGATTAAGTTCTAGGTCCCTGATTAGCTGCTGACTGACTGTTTTACAACCTCATTCGTCGATCTAATAGCCCACGATATTTCTATGGGGGCATGTGTTACTAAAGAGCAAGCTATCGTGCATGCTTAGTATCTTGACTTGGTTTATTCCTAGTATGGTACATTGTACTATTATTTTCCTAATGCTCTGCAGCCTGGAACTTATGAGGCTCCATCAACGCCATCTGTTGATGGTGTCATTAGTTCTATTAGTTCATCCTCCCAAAAGTCTTCCGCGACCCTTGCGAAGAAAAAATCTACTGCTCCAAATAAAAATGCTTCTCAGACCCCTTCTAATCCTGGTAAAACTTTCGAAGTCTATTCCATCCATTCCACCACGGCAGACAAGGCTTTGGAAGGTAAGAAAAAGGGCAAAGGCAAAAATAAAGCTAATCCACTGAAGAAGGATGCTCCTAAGCCTCCAGCCAATGAAAGTACCAAACGCAAACCCAAGTATCCTTGTCTCATATGTGACGAAGATCATTATACTAAAGGTTGTCCTAGATGGTCTGAAGTTAGTCGTTTGCTTAAAGGCACCCCTGGAACTCCTGTTATGCTCAAAGAGCCTTTTCCCTTGCAACAAACTAAATGGTGGTCAATCAACCTCAATCCTCTTCCACTTTCGGCTCTCACGTTTTTATGGCTGGGACTATTCCCATTCATATCAGTACTTGATCAAAAGAATACCCCCTCCTACCGAGAAGGAATCTAAAGCCCCTTCAAGTGTTCCTTCATCCAGTACTAGTCCTCTCCATATCGAGTGACCTAGTACTAAGTCAGTCATTCGACCTCCTCCTAAAGGCGTGCTCCGGAAGTCTACTTACAACCCTCATGCTTGTGTTGCATAACACTATAGCATTGTTGAGGACTTAGCCCAAGCCCCTTCAGCTATGTCCACTTTCGAAGTCCTTTAGAGTTGTCCCTCCTAGAGGAAGTCTTTGCTATCAGCCATTGGTGGCATTGACCCGGCCGATTCAGATTTGATCACTTTCGATCTTGATAATCATGTATCGAGATTGCCTCATCAGATTTCTTTCCTCCTTCAAGTCATCATTAACTCCAAGAACATTCATCGCACCGTTATTGATGAGGGCGCCTCCACTTGCGTCATGTTTGTTGCTTGTTGGAAGGCTATTGGTTCCTCAACGTTGAGTTAGTATCCTAATAACTTGGAAGCCTTCGATGGTAGGGATTCCAGTCCTTTTGGTATACTCCTGCATTTTCCTATCACTCTGGAGGGGAAGACGGTTGAAGTTAAGGTCAAAGTTGTTGACGCAAATTTGACTTACAACCTTCTCTTAGGTTGAAGCTGGGCATATTCCATGTGAGCTATGGCTTCATCTCTCTTTCGTGTACCTCATTTTTCCCATCAAGGGAAAATTCTCATGGTTGACAAATTGTACTTCTTCATCTCTTCTTCTTCGGATGGCAATATGCCTTTTGTGGAACATACCTCTATTCCATACGAAAGTGTGGGTGCTGAACGTTTCGAAGATCCTGCTCTTATGGGTGTCTTTTCTCTCCCACCTCCCAATGTCGCTCCCATTAATATGATTTCTATCTATTATGATCCTTGGGTTCTCCCTCCCGTAGATTAGGTAGACTCCTGGGGTGATGTCATGCCATTGAGTCCTGCCAAGCTCAACTATGTAGAAATTGTTTCTGCCTTGGCTTCATCTTTTGACCCTGCTCGTTCGAGCAGGCCTCTTGACATGCATGTCAAATCCCCTTGGCTCGGAGATATAATTTCTTCGGATTCGTTAAAGGAGATCTTTCCTTCCGATGAAGAAATTATAGAGACTATCTCTTTCGAGGAGCCTCCCTTGTTCGATCATCACCATCGCTCCTTGTTTCTCTCTAGCCAAGGGCTCGTGACTACCTGTCTTGAGAAGTTTGATTCTTGTATCCCCTCACAGCCCCTCAAGAAACCTATTCAAGTTCATGAAGTCTTTTTTGAAGGAAACAGGGGGAACATTACTCAAATGATGCCCATCAACATCTCTGTCAAGCCAGGGATTGTTGAGAATATTCACATTGGAGTTACCTGTACTCCAGAGGAGACTCAGCTTTATACCAATATTTTTCGAGAATTTTGCGATGTTTTTGCTTGGTCATACGAGGAAATGCCCAATATTGATCTTGGTATCGTGGTGCACAAGTTCCCTACGTATCCTGGTGCCAAGCCTCTTCGACAATGTTTACACCATCTGCACCCAAGAAAGGTTGCGGCTATTAAGGGAGAAGTTGAAAAAATTCTCAAGATCGGGTTTATTTACCCTATCCCACTACTGATTGGGTCTCTAATATTGTCCCTGTGACCAAAAAGAAGGGCACTATTAGGGTTTTTGTTGACTACCATGACATTTGAGAGACTGGATTCAGATATTCCACAGTATTCAACTTTTGTTTGTCAATGTTTCGAGTCTAGATCAAGACTCATCATCAGGACTGATTTACAGAGAAGCGAAAAGAGTGTTATAAATATGGTATAGGTAGGTTATCAAGTAGGTAAGCTGACCATATGAATATTAATTTTATTTTTATTTTTGTTATAATGAAATTTTTTTATTTAATTCT
>APFE031210791.1:115930-129679 GCA_000404065.3 Pinus taeda | reverse complement strand
ATAAAATTTATTTAACCTAACCCAAATTAAAAACTCAAATTTCTTTCCATTATCGTTTCATTTAACCAAAGCCCAAATTGAAAACTCAAATGTCTTCATTCCATTATGGTCTCACACATTTATAATGATTTTTGGATAAAAATATAAATAAGCAAGGTTGTAAGAGTCCATAAATAATGAAAACCTAGTACTCCCATCCATCAGAATTCGTTACGCATGTCATGCTATTTTATTCGAACCACAATTTCTTCACACGATTTGTTTGATAATTTTAATTTTGATTATGAAATTTTGTTAATTTAATAAATTTTTATTCATTAAAATTATTTCATAATTAAAAAAAAACCATTTTAAGTTATACGGCTAAACAAACATACATGCATCTACAAGTTTCTTATTGACTTCCAGTACCATGTATATATTCATTCAAGAAATATATTATATTTAAATTATAAATTAAGAAAGAATTACGTATGATCTTAAAACTCTTCAATTATAAATTAAGAAAGAATTACGTATGATCTTAAAACTCTTCAATATATATGCGATATATTGGAGATACAATGATTTAAATAGATTTATGAGGCATTTCTAAAGTATTCTTGTTGTGAAATTTGTTTGGAGTTTAAGTTATAGTATATTTATAGTATGTATGGATTGTGATGATTGTATGTAGTTACAATCATATTATTATTAGTTTTAGTGAAGATATGGTTATAAGTAGAAAAATGTATAATTAATTATTTTATATTTAAAAATTAATATATTTAATTATTAAATAAAGTTTTATAATAAAAATAAAGATATTATTTTTATTTATAATATAAAATTAATTATGTTTATAAATATAATAATTAATATTATTATTTTATTATTAATAATATCTATATAAGTTTTAGTATTAATATATTAGACTAATAATATTTATATTTAAATAATTATTAATATAATTGGTTAATTTTACAGTATTTATTATTTAACTTAATTAATACTCAAGATTTATATTTAACCCAAGGACTAAAATTAAAAACCTTATAAATAACATTATACCCAATGAATATGAACCCTTAGATTAATAAACCTAAGGGATTGATATTATAAAACTAAGGGATTTATACTAAAAACCGAAGGGATTATAAACCCAAGGAAATAATGTTAAGCCCAAGGAATTATAAACTCAAGGTATAAAAACCCTTAGATAAATATTATAAATCCTAAAACAATCATGGTTGACCATGATCGATTTTCATATTTAGACAATCTTTTTCACAATGCGACGTTGGACCATAGTTGATTTTCATATTGAGAAAATCTTTATCACAATGTGACGTTGGACCAAGCTTGACCATGATTATATACCCAATGGATTTATATTAAACCCAAAGATTGATATTATAAACCATATGAATAATATATGCCCAAGGGATTGATATTATAAACATAAGGGAATAATAAACCCTAGGGATAAAAATTATAAACCCAAGATATATGAACCATGAGATAAATATTATAAACCCTAAAATAAACATGATTGACCATGGTTGAGACAATCCTTGCCACGATGCGACGTTGCACTATGGTTGTCGACGCTACACCATGATTGATTTTCATATGAAGACAATCTTTGTTACAATGTGATGTTGGACCATGGTTGACCATGGTTGATTTTCATATTGAGACAATCTTAGTCACAATGCGACATTCGATCACGGTTGACCATGGTTGTATATGATTGACCATGATTGATATTATAAACACAACAAAATAATAATTACAAACCCAAGGGAATAATAAACCGAAGGGATTAATATTAAAACCCCAAGGGATTATGAACCCAAGGGAATACTATTTAAACTAAGGGACAAGTATTATAAACCTAAGGTTTATAAAGCCCAAGATAAATATTATAAACACTAAAATAAACATTGTTGAAAATGGTTGGACGTGGTTGATTTTCATATTGAGACAATCCTTGTCAAAATGTGACGTTCATGTGACATTTGACCATGGTTGACCATGTTTAACCATCATTGGTTTTCATATCAACACAATCTTTGTGATAATGCGATGTTCGACTATGGTTGACCATGATTGACTATGGATTACCACGTTTAATTTTATAAAAAATGGTTGACCATGGTTGATCAAGGTTGACCATGATTGACCATGGTTGATTGTGGTTGACGATGATTATCATATTGAGACAATCTTTGTCAATGCGACCTAAACTATAAACCCAAGGTATATAAACCCTCAGATAAATATTATAAACCCTAAAATAAACATGGTTGACCATGGTTAAGCATGGTTGATTTCCATATTAAGACAATCTTTGCCACAATGCGATGCTGGACCATGGTTGTCGATGCTTGACCATGATTGATTTCATATCGAGACAATATGTCACAATGCGACATTGCACTATGGTTGACCATGGTTGATTTTCATATTGAGACAATCATTGTCACAATGAGACATTCAACCATGGTGGACCATGATTGATATTATAAACCCAATAGAATAATAATTATAAACCAAAGGGACTAATATTAAAACCCCAAGGGATTATGAAGCCAAGGGAATAATATTAAACCTAAGGGACAAGTATTATAAACCCAAGGTATATAAATCCTAAGATAAATATTATAAACACTAAAATAAACATTGTTGACAATGGTTGGACATGGTTGATTTTCATATTGAGACAATCCTTGTCAAAATGCAATGTTCGACCATGGTTGACCATGCTTAACCATCGTTGATTTTCATATCAACACAATCTTTTTGACAATATGATGTTTGATCGTGGTTGACCATGGATTACCATATTTGATTTTATAAAACATAGTTGACCATGGTTGCTTAAGGTTGACCATGGATTACCATATTATATTTTATAAAACATGGTTGACCATGGTTGCTTAAGGTTGACCATGATTGACTGTGGTTGACGATGATTATCATGTTGAGATAATCTTTGTGAATGCGATGTAAGTTATAAAACCAAGGTATATAAACCCTAAGATAAATATTATAAACCCTAAAATAAACATGGTTGACCATGGTTAACCATGGTTAATTTCCATATTAAGACAATTGCTGGACTATGGTTGATGATGCTTGACCATGATTGATTTTCATATCGAGACAATCTATCACAATGCGACATTTCACTATGGTTGACCATGGTTGATTTTCATATTGAGACAATCATTGTCACAATGCGACATTTGAACATGGCAGACCATGGTTGGCTATGATTGACCATGGTTGACCATGATTGATATTATAAACCCAAGGGATAATAAATCCAAGGCACTGATATTATAAACCCAAGGGAATAATAAACCAAAGGGATTAATACTAATACCCAAAGGGATTATGAACCCAAGGGAATAATATTAAACCCAAGAGTCAAATATTATAAACTCAAAGTATGTAAACCTTTAGATAAATATTATAAACACTAAACTAAGGATCGTTGACAATGGTTGACCATGTTTGATTTTCATATTGAGAAAATACTTGTCACACTGCGACGTTGGAACATGGTTGACCATGCTTAACCATGGTTGATTTTCATATCAACACAATCTTTGTGACGATGCGACCTTCAGTCGTATTTGACCATGATTGACCATGTTTGATTTTATAAAAAATGGTTGACCATGGTTGACCATAGTTGATTTCCATATTGAGCCAATCCTTGTCACAATGCGATGCTAAACCATGGTTGACCATGATTGATTTTAATATGCAAACAATGTTTGTAACAATACGGCGTTGGACCATGGTTGATTTTCATATTGAGAAAATCTTTATCACAATGTGACATTGGATCGAGGTTGACCATGATTATAAACCCAATGGATTTATATTAAACCCAAAGATTAATATTATAAACAACATGAATAATATATACCTAAGGGATTGATATTATAAACCCAAGGGAACAATAAGCCCAAGGGAATAATATACCTTAGGGATAAAAATGATAAACTTAAGATATATAAACCCTAAGATAAATATTATAAACCCTAAAATAAACATGGTTGAGACAATCCTTGCCACAATGCAATAGTTGACCATGTTACACCATGATTGATTTTCATGTCAAGACAATATTTGTTACAATGCAATGTTGGATCATGGTTGACCATAATTGATTTTCATATTGAGACAGTCTTAGTCACAATGCGACATTCGCTCATGGTTGACTGTGGTTCACTATGATTGACCATGGTTGACAAATTATGATTGATATTATAAACCCAAGCGAATAATAAACCCAAGGGATTAATATTAAAACCCCAAGGGATTATGAACCCAAGGGAATACTATTAAAGCCAAAGGACAAATATTATAAACCCAAGATATATAAAGCCTAAGATAGATATTATAAACACTAAAATAAACATTGTTGACAATGGTTGGATATGGTTGATTTTCATATTGAGACAATCCTTGTCAAAATGCGATGTTCGACGATGGTTGAACATGCTTAACCATTGTTAATTTTCATATCAACACAATCTTTGTGACAATATGACATTTCACCATGGTTGACCATGATTGACCATGGATCACCATGTTTGATTTTATAAAGATTGTTGACCATGGTTGATCAAGATTGACTATTATTGACCATGGTTGGCCATGACTATCATATTCAGACAATCTTTGTCAATGCGATGTAAATTATAAACCCAAGGTATATAAACCCTAAGATAAATACTATAAACCCTAAAATAAACATGGTTGACCATGGTTGATTTCCATATTAAGACGATATTTGTCACAATGCGACATTAGACCATGGTTGATGATGCTTGACCATGATTGATTTTCATATCGAGACAATCTATCGCAATGAGACGATACACTATGGTTGACCATAGGTAATTTTCATATTGAGACAATGATTGTCACAATGCAACATTCGACCATGGTTGACCATGGTTGGCTAGGATTGACCATGATTGATATTATAAATCCAAGGGAATAATAAACCTAAGGCATTGATATTATAAACCCAAGGGAACAATATTAAACCCAAGGAACAAATATTATAAACCCAAAGTATATAAACCTTAAGATAAATATTAAACACTAAAATAAACATTGTTGACAATGTTTGCCCATGGTTGATTTTCATATTGAGATAATCCTTGTCACATTGTGATGTTGGACCATGGTTGATTTTCATGTCGACACAATCTTTGTGACAATGCAACCTTCGACCATAGTTGACAATGATTGGCCATGGATGACCATGTATGATTTTATAAAATATGGTTGATCATGGTTCACCAAGGTTGACCATGATTTACCATGGTTGACGATGATTATCATATTGAGACAATATTTATCATAATGCGACGTAAATTATAAACCCAAGGTATGTAAACTCAAAGATAAATATTATAAACCCTAAATTAAAAATGGTTGACCATCATTGACCATGGTTGATTTCCATATTGAGACAAACCTTGTCTTAATGTAACGATGGACCATGGTACCATGATTGATTTTTATTTTGAGACAATCTATCACAATGCGATCTTGGACTGTGGTTGACCATGGTTGATTTTCATATTGAGACAATCGTTTTCATAATGCGATATTTGACCATGGTTGGCTATGATTAACCATGGTTGACCATGATTGATATTATAAACCCAAGGGAATACTAAACCCAAGGGAATATATTAAAACAAAGAGACTAATATTATAAACTAAAGGTATATAAACCCTAAGATAAGTATTAAAAACACTAAGATAAACATGGCTGACAATGGTTGACCATGGTTGATTTTCATGTTGAGACAATTCTTTCACAATGCGACATTGGACCATGGTTTATTTTGATACCAACACAATGTTTGTGACATTGTGACATTCAACCATGATTGACCATGGTTGACGACGATTATAATATTGAGACAATCTTTGTCATAATGAGATGTTGGAGCATGGTTGAGAAAATGATTGATTTTCATATAGATACAATCTTTGTCACAGTGCGACGTTGGACCATGATTGACTGCGATTGAGTTTATAAAACGTGATTAACCACAATCGAGCATGGTTGAATAATATTAAACCCAAGTGGCTAATATTATAAACCCAAGGTATCTAAACCCTAATTTAAATAATATAAACACTAAAATAAACATGGTTGACCATGGTTGATTTTCATATTGAGACGATCCTTTTCACAATGTGACATTGGATCATGGTTTACCATGCTTGACCATGGTTAAGACAATTATTGATTATAAATGCTAAAATAAACATGATTGACCATAGTTGATCATGGTTGACTGTGGTTGATTTAAATATTGAGGTAATGTTTGTCACAATGTGACATTGGACCATGGTTTACCATGGTTGACCATGACTTATTTTCAAATCGACAAAATCTTTGTCACAATGCGACATTGGACCATGGTTGATTCTCATATTGAGATAATATTTGTCACAATGTGATGTTGGACCATGGTTCACCATGATTGATATTATAAACCAAAGGGAATAATAAAACCTAGGGATTAATATTAAAAGCCTAAGGTATATAAAACCTAAGATAAATATGATACATTCTAAAATAAAATAAACATGGTTGACCATGGTTGACAATGATTGATATTATAAACCCAAGGGAATAATAAACCTAGGAATAAATACTAAAAACCTAGGGATAATTATTGAGTATAAGTTTATTTTAATATTTGATTTGTTAAATATTTATTAAAGTGTGGAAGGTTTTTTTTTGAATAATTTTGAAAAAAAATTGTGTTTGGAGAAATTTAATGGTTATCTCAATTATTTTTTTTTTAATAATTTTGTTGAAATATTTATATGTTTAATAATATTTTTATTTTCCATTTTATTAAAATTTTCATATATATATAATGAGATACATATCTGACATTTTTCTTTAACATGTATTATTCTTATTATTATCATTATATCTATAAGAAAATTAGATTTTTTTTTTTAAATATTAAATTTGAATTATTTATTAACTAAGTAAATACAAAACTATAAATAATAATTGTTTTCACATTTTATATTATAAAAATATTCATATTTAATTTTATTATATTCAAAAGGAATCATTTATTTTATTTTTTTATTAATATGTATTTTATAATTATTCTTATCTTCATAATTTATCTAAAATTTCAATTATATAAAATATTTTATGAAAATCCACCCACGTATATATATAATTTTATTTCAGAACTCAAGAGGAAAAATAAAACAAATTGCAGGGTATCCAGTTTTTTTTTCTTCTTAATAAACGACATTTTCACAATGTAAAAACCATGAACATACATTTCTATGATAAGGAACAAAGTAAAACAAACAAGTCATCTATAATAAGGAAGAACTAAAGCAAACAAATCGTTGGAAGCTAAGGAGCAGTGCTTTAAATTTATCTTCCGGGATACAAATTAGAAGTATAAACAGGAGAATGAGAAGGATGGTGCATCCCCAGTCAAAGCCGATACGAATTGAGCATAATGGCTTAATTAAATTGAAACTACAAATCTATACGTTAAGTATACCAAAAACCGCCGAATTTTTTATGTCATGGAATACACAAAGGCAACGTAAACGAAGAAGCAGGAGCAATTCCCATCACACGGGTTTCTGCTACTAAGGGGATTGGTGGAGTGGGGAAGTACTGCAGAGGGGGCATGTGGCATGACGGCGAAGCTGCAGGCGCGATGGGAAAACGAAAATTTGACCAGGCGCGATCGCCGCGATGTAGAAGACGTCGCAACATACTCCAGACTCAGGCGAAGGATATTCCTTCAAACTCCATCGCCTCCCTCTACTCGTAAAAAAACCTAAAAAGTCAACACCTACATCCACCTCTGGGTTGAGTTGATGGTGAGACGTTTTTAACGAAATATGAAGTTAATATAGAATTTAGATTTTTGTGATCTATAATTTGAATGTGAGAATAATTTCGGCAAAATGGGATATTTCTTCAAATTCCATCGCCATCTTCTACTCGTAAAAAAACCTAAAAAGTCAACACCTACATCCACCTCTGGGTTGAGTTGATGTAGAGACGTCTTTAACGAAATATGAAGTTATTATAGAATTTAGATTTCTGTGATCCATAATTTGAATGTGAGAATAATTTTGGCAAAATCACATAAAAAATTATTTGTCGACTTGTTTCGAATCAACCAGTGTGGTTCATCGACAATTTGAAGATCCAATTTGAGCGATGAGTTAAATAGGGACAGCAGGCCATTCCAACAGATATGGCTAAGTAACAGAGAAACAAGACCTCTAACAGCTAGATTTGACGAAAGCCTACAGTTAGTTGTAATTTATGTAATTTAATAAAAAATATTTGTTTCCTATTAAATTATAAAAAATTATATATATAATTTAGAGAAACTAGTAATTAGGTTGATTTTATGTTACATCCAAAGGGGTGGAGGCCGGGGGGAGAAAACGGGATGAGGAAAGATGGAAACAAAAGGGGGAGAAAATGGTAAGAGGAAAGATGGAAACCTAACACGGAGAAAATGGATAGAGGAAAGATGAGATCTATAAAAAGATAAACCAAAGGTGGTGGCCGGGGGAGGAGTAGGGGGAGGGGGAGAAAATGGAAAGAGGAAAGATGAGATCTATAAAAGATAAACCAAAGGGGTATGTTGGTGGGGGTTAGGAAATATCCGAAGGATGTTGGAGGGGTGAAGGAGGCTGGGTATAAATGGGAAGAGGAAAAATGAAATCTATAAAAGATAAACCAAGGGTGGTTTGGTTTGGTTGTTGGTCGGAAGGTGGGGGTGATGGGGGGCCCCCTTCAAGGCAGGCCGAAGGCTCAAGGCAGGCTGAAAGCTCAAGGTTGGCCGAAGGCTCACTCACTGAGCCTTCGGCTCAATCACTTGGCCTTCGGCTCAATCACTTGGCCTTCGGGCAAGACCAAGTTTAAAACCATTACTATTATACTCTCTAAATCTAGGAAATTTAAACAAAACCATCTTCAATTTAACTGCTCAAAATTTATTATTATAAAATAAAATTATTAATTAACAATTGGTATGTTAATAATATTTTCTTATTATTTACAATTTTAATTATTTTAAGTAATAATATCAATTATTATGAATAAAGAAATGAGTTAGTAAATATTTTTTTATCAATTTATTTCTAGATTTTTCTCATTAATTTATTTCTATTTTATTATTTTAAAACTATAATAATTAATGAATATATTTCTAATTGTAATTATTTTTAAATCATTTTGTCCAATAGAGAATGAAGAAAGAAAATTTGGAAATAAGAGCTAATAACTATTAGAAAGAATGATTTTTTTATTTAATAATATTGTTGATAAAGGAATATTAAAGTAGAAATATGAGAGTAGTTGTAGCCTATGTCATTAGGTTTACTGAATTTTTTTCTATTAAATTCAAATGAAACATATTTCCATAATATTTTTTTGTGTTTAATTACTAACACTATATTTTTTATTAATGCAACACTTAAATGATAATGTTTAAAGGTTTAAAATATGGTTTATTGTTAATTTCGTCAGAATTTAAGTATAAGTATGGTATTAACACTCACTCAACCAACCTCGGGTTCTTGTAACCCAAACCTTGCTCCGGCTTCCAGATATGGTTCCTATTACAATGTTAAGCTTCGGAAAGATGGTATTATGAATACACTGGCTCGAAGAGGAAGTCTTGTTGTAAATTGAGGGTTTGTCCTCCAGGTCGAGTTCTTAGAGATACTTGTTTAAAAAGAAGTATGGTTTTCTTATCTCGCTATAGCGAGAATCTGGGTAAATTTTGTAATTATGTAATTATGTTGAGCAAGCTTCACTAAGAAAATTGCACAATCATTCCCAGCTGGGCTACTCAACCCAGAATTTTCTGCAAATCTGGGCAGCAGTCAGTTTCTTTGCCCAAAAATTGCACAAATCTTCTAAGCAACCAGCCCAGTTCCTAGCCAAAAATGCACACTTTCTCCTAGCAGTTGAGCAGCGTCTTGCATGTGCAATTGAGTTGATCGGTTTCCTCTGGGACTGATCAAAACAGACTTGCATGCATGGATTGCTTCTCCCAAGGCAGCATGTAAAGGCATCCCTTGTTTTAGGGACCTATTTTTGGTAGTTGGAGGTTCCATGCAAGGATCATTTTAAAAACCTCTCACCAAGTTCCACTTTCCCTAGATTTGTGGCATGCACGTCACAACCTCGATTTGATCAAAACTCATCAACCAGACACTGCAGAGCTCACTCCTCACATCAACCTTGCAGCTTTCACATTGCACATCACATCTAGGAGCTGTGGGCACATTCAACATAGTTGTTTTGGGGTAAGCCCGCTTTCCATATCTTATGTTTCATTTTTGGCGCTTTTTGTGTTTTAGTTCGTATGAACGCTTTCTGCTTGATTTTAGTGAGCACTTGCTGTCATTTTGATACATATTAGCTTGTACAAGCACCGTTTCATGAATGGTCACTGATTCGGCGACTAGCCTCATTCACACACGTGTCGTTCCATTTTCTGAATCTGCCATTCACCATTTGCATGCACGATCATTCCCTTATGCTTACACTTAGCATCGCCATGCATCTGCATTCACTTTTGCTTTCAGTTGCCCATTGGCGAGTTTGGGAAACCTTGGCCTACACTGCGCCTCACTAAGACAACGTTGCACGATCTTGAGAGGGAAGGTTCTAACTTCCTCTCAGGTAATGCACATTTCTACCCAGTGAATGTCGTCTAGTCTTGCATTGTGCAATTCTGAGGGATAGTAATTGTTGGCCCAAAGAATTTCTCAATGTAGTCATGAGTCTGCAACCATTACCAGCTGAGATTTCACATTGCACAATTCCAACAGCCAACAACCAGAATGGACTGTGCATTGCATAGTTCCATCAATCAGCTAGCCTCCCAACAGTCCAAACTATGCCTTGTGTAGTCAGTCTCCCGACCTCTTGGCAGAAATTACGTGACCTTCATGATCAGTCACACAGGTATGTTGTAAGTCAGTTCTCAAGTTCATTTTGGTTTTCAACTAGCAGATTATTTTCCATGAGTGTTTCCATCTCTCCAAGTATCACAGGTGTTCATCTACCTCTTAACAGCACAATTACAATGGTTTCCAGGAGAGCAGAGTCTAAGACACCATTCAGAACACACTTAGGGATGTAGTCGATCAAGTGTCTCTGAGCTTGCCTACTCACGAAGACATCAAGTTGTTCGTAGACAAGGACATCAAAATATGATGGAAACAACATCAAAACAAGCAACATCATTAACAACAGCTGAAGGAAACATACCAGATGCAAGGAATGCAAGTGGAAGCTTGTTGACAACACGGAGGCAGAAAAAGGTTGCAAGCTCAAGCAGATCCACTAATGATGAAAGCAACTTTGTTGACTCAGGCTATGAGGTGACGATGTGATCGTGCGAAGATGGAGAATTGAATAAGGAAGGAGTTGCATGTGTTGAAGTAGCAACTCAAGGAGGAACATGAGTTGCACAGAATAGCGAATGAGTTGCAGTAGGAAAACGAACAATAGGGGGCGCAACATGCACTCACGGATGAAACTGCGTCTGTACAAGTTATAGATCCATCCTAGTAGCTAGCATGAAGCACACATGGTGAGCAGTGTTTTTGATCGCATGCAAGGGATTCAACAACATGCATGTCATTGGGCGCACACACGTGATCCAACCCATTAACCACTCACCGAGGCGAAGACAAGAAGCAAGTCTGATTGGAGCAGAGCATGTAGTTGACAGTTGATGCACATGACCACCAGTGCACATTGGAAGATCAACACAAACACTATGCATCAGTGTGTTTCTAGTTCGGTTGCACCAAGAAGACCATGCGCATGCTAGCAGACAAGTTGGATGAAGGAGCCACACCAATGCACCTAGATGCAATGGAGGCAAGAGTTTGCTTCAGCAAGATGTCACCATGGGGTGCATGCACACCATCACAGACGACTAAGCCTGGCATCAGCTCACCACCTTCACCATCACAAGCATGTCAAAAAGTTGGTCTCACCATAAAGGACCGAGTGCCAGTGGTGTCTTGCATGGTTTTATCAAGCCATTTTGTCTCACATGAGCACATGTGCATTGTAATGTAATGTCATGTCAAGTGGAAGTTCAAGTGTCAATAGTTGGATGTAATAATTATAGAGTAGATGAAGAGTCATGAGGGTAGATGAACTGTCACAAAGGGGAATGTCAAGGTCACCCCACCCTTTGTTATAAATAGAACCTCATAACTTATTGTAAAAGCTTTTCGTCAGCCAAGCTTTGATGGGAGTATCTTAGAGAAATTTTAGACAATGTTGTAACGAGCCTTGGCTTCTCCATTGTGCAGAACTAGTACATCTCTTTGGAGGAGCAGGTAGTTGTGGCTGTAACGTTCCATTATTGGAACTAGTGGTTGGACATGGATGTATTGTATGATTGGAACTTACACTTAATATAAGAGAGCCAACACGTGTCATGCATATGTTGTATTGTATTCTATGTTATCTGGTTTACTCTAAATGATATATGTATTTGTTTTCTTACGCATGCATGTATGGACTATTTGTATAAGTATGTATGAATCTTTCTAAAATGTGTGTAGTGTCCTATCTAGGGGTGCTAGATTGGTCTAAATTAATTGTCAACCAGGGTGCGTATACTTAGAGGTGTGTGCCTAAAATATATAAGCATAAAGGATCTACTTTAAACCTATGAATCCTAAGTACAGTGCTGGGATTAAATCTATTGTTAAACTATCAATCAAAACCTTAACTAAGCATCAAACCATATGCTATTAACAGCTAAAATGCAATCCATAACGTGCTGTATATGACTATCTTTAAAGGCTCGGTCTCCTTACAGAGACACCAACATGAAACCCATGTTCAATGTCATTCAACAGTCATGAATATTTAATGAAGGCATGCAAAGGAAAACTCAGAAACATCGTCCATATCAGTGTTTTATAAACAACCCTGGATCGAATCCTTTACGGGATGCAATTCACAATCTAGAAGAGGGTTTATTCGAACACATGTACAGACATCTAATTAACGCATTCATAAACACAATGTAAGCATCATTCAAATCTCTGAACATATAAATCGTATTCAAGTATCATTCAAACGATTGACTGTAAAATGAAATTAAAACCACAATGTAAATACAATGCAAACGTAAATGAAATGTCGGTATACCATACACGCAGGGCCCGTCCGCGTCTCTAGCACACCGAGATAATCACACCACGATCACAGTATTAAAACGAAGCACAGAGATTGTAATGCGATATTATATTGAAACCAAAAGCTCTGTTCTGAAGTGACAATGTAAAAACGTAACAGTCTGCAATGTCAAAACGATAGTGTAAACGAACATATGTCCCGGTTCAGTCTTTTAATTACATGCATTACATCCTTTGAAAAATGGATGTTTATCCATAGGCGGCTGTTGCTGCTTTTGGTAAAAACGCAGAGATGTTCCTAATCGACTTATGCATATTAAACTAGGAAACAACTTAAAAATCAAATGGACAAAAACTGAGTGCTGTTGCTGCCTTTGTGCCAACATGCCAGAGTTGACTAAGCGTTGACCGTGCATATAGGAGGAATGTTTCCAATGCGGGATAGGTGCTTGTCCATGCTTGGACATTCCTCTTTTCGTCCATGCCTTTCGCTCCTACCTAGCTGCCATGCCACATGTCACATAA
>APFE031210791.1:34815-104951 GCA_000404065.3 Pinus taeda | reverse complement strand
GGAAAAGGTGGATTCAATTGTTGCATTTTCTTATCACTGATATCATTGTTTGATTTCTTCTGATTTTTTATCTCTTTTTCGTTTTCTAAATTTTCTTCTCGCCTATCTGTTATTGGAGACTCTTTCTGGAGTACCTTGCTAGACCTCAAGTTTATGTTCTCTAAAGGTAGTGTGGAATATGAAGTTCCTTCCTCTATATTGTAGGCTGGCCTCTCTGCTCTATTATTCGGATTTGGGACAGTTTGAGCAGGAATTTGTGTGGGTCTGGAAGGTTGTGAGTTAGCTGGAAATTGGAGTTGTGGTGGATTTATTGGTGGAGGAGCAGGCAGTGCTTGTTGATTAGGTTGAGGTGGATAAACAGCTTGCTGAGGATACTGCTGATATGGTGGAGGATGTGGATATTGTTGGTATGGTTGTTGATACGATGGATATGATTGAGGATATGTAGGATAAGGTTGAGAATACTGTTGAGATGGTCTCCATTGTTGCTGTGGGTTGTTTTGGTGCTGCCATGGCATTGGTACATTCCATGAATTCTGTACATACATCTGATCATTCACAGGAAATTGCAAGTTTTGATTTGGGAACATACCTTGAGGTGCTGGCTTGGCTGCCATGGTCTTTTTGCGCCCATGTAATACATGTTTTCCATCTCTGCATTGGCTGCCATGTTATAGTTCTGCAAAACCTTAACTTTAGGACAGTTAAATATGTCATGATGTTCAGTACAGAAAGCACAAACTTGAATGCTATCTAGTGGATAGTCCTTTAATGCATGTTTCTTCCTGCACTTGGGGCAGAAAATAGCCATTACCTGATCTTCATCTTCTTGTTTCTTTTTGGCTTTTAGAGTGTCAATTTGGTTCCCTATTGTGCTTAACAAATCTGTCTTGAATTCTTCTAACAGGTTGCCTATCTCAGCCCTTGTGACACTTGTTGAATTGGACTTGGTGACCTTGGATGACAAGGTTCTTTTTCCCATCTTAGCTTTACTCCTTGAATACTTTTCGCATAGATCAGCGATTTCTTCAAAGGGTAAAACAGAGATGTCACCCTTACCCATTAAATTGAGGTCATCCATATATTCTTCTCTGATACCTTTCAAGAATATTGTGCAGGTCAGTTCAAGAGGCATAGTTCGGTGTTTCGATTTTTGTAAGTTATAGATAAACCGTTCCAAGTATTCCTCTAAGGTTTCATCCTCTTGTTGGGTCATTCTAAAGATGTCATCTTTAGAGTCTTTGGATCTGCAATAAGGTTGATATTTCCTTAGAAATACTTTTCTCATACCATCCCAATCTGTGATAGTATGTTCACCAAGCCCCATGAACCATCTCAAGGCTGATGCTTTTAGTGTGGCTGGAAAAAGTCTGAGCCTATGGGCATCATCAGTATAGCCATATGTCCGACATACAATGTCAAATTCGAACAAGAATGAGTTCTGATCTTCTGAAGCCATACCATAGAAATTAGGTAGCACTGATGGTGGTATATTTTTCATTTTGATCTCATTATCTTCCTGTGGTTCTTGTATGGGAAAAGGAAAAGTGGAATCTTCCTCATCTCTCTGTCTTTGATGTGGTGCTGACCCATCTCCTTCCTCAGCCATCTTAGTAGATTTCTCTGTATCAGAGTCACTTCCTTCAAAGAGGCGATTAAGGTAAGAGTGTTCAGTGTCTAGAATGTGTTCAATTTCTGGAGTGTATTGAATCACTGCACTACTTTCTCCTTGTGTGGCAGACCTAGGAAAGTCCCTCTTCTGAGATTTATGTATGTATAAGGTTTTCCTTTCAACGAGCGTAAGTCTCTGTCCTGATTTTTGTTTATCCTCTAAGGCTTGAATGAAATTTTCCTCAGCTGGTGTTGAATTCTTTACAGAGTCTGCTCCTAATGATGATGGGTTAGTTTTTGAAGGGTGGGGGGTTCTTCTGAATCTACCCTGATTGTCTCTAAACCTAGGCATAAATGAGCATGATTTTTAACTAAATTTTTGTTGATTTTTGTCTATTAAAATTTTCAATCCTTTAAGTACGCCTCCCCGGCAACGGCGCCAAAATGTAGTGTCCTATCTAGGGGTGCTAGATCGGTCTAAATTAATTGTCAACCAGGGTGCGTATACTTAGAGGTGTGTGCCTAAAATATATAAGCATAAAGGATCTACTTTAAACCTATGACTCCTAAGTACAGTGCTGGGATTGAATCTATTGTTAAGCTATCAATCAAAACCTTAACTAAGCATCAAACCATATGTTAACTAAGCACCAAACCATATGCTATTAACAGCTAAAATGCAATCCATAACGTGCTATATATGACTATCTTTAAAGGCTCGGTCTCCTTACAGAGACACCAACATGAAACCCCTGTTCATTGTCATTCAACAGTCATGAATATTTAATGAAGGCATGCAAAGGAAAACTCATAAACATCATCCATATCAGTGTTTTTATAAACAGCCCTGGATCGAATCCTTTACGGGATGCAATTCACAATCCAGAAGAGGGTTTATTCGAACACATGTACAGACATCTAATTAACGCATTCATAAACACAATGTAAGCATCATTCAAATCTCTGAACATATAAATCGTATTCAAGTATCATTCAAACGATTGACTGTAAAACAAAATTAAAACCACAATGTAAATACAATGCAAACGTAAATGAAATGTCGGTATACCATACACGCAGGGCCCGTCCGCGTCTCTGGCACACCGAGATAATCACACCACGATCACAATATTAAAATGAAGCACAGAGATTGTAATGTGATATTATATTGAAAACAAAAGCTCTGTTCTGAAGTGACAATGTAAAAATGTAACAGTCTGCAATATCAAAACGATAGTGTAAACGAACATATGTCCCGGTTCAGTCTTTTAATTACATGCATTACATCCTTTGAAAAATGGATGTTTATCCATAGGCGGCTGTTGCTGCTTTTGGTAAAAACGCAGAGATGTTCCTAATCTACTTATGCATATTAAAACTAGGAAACAACTTAAAAATCAAATGGACTAAAACTGAGTGCTGTTGCTGCCTTTGTGCCAACATGCCAGAGTTGACTAAGCGTTGACTGTGCATATAGGAGGAATGTTTCCAATGCAGAATAGGTGCTTGTCCATGCTTGGACATTCCTCTTTTCGCCCATGCCTTTCGCTCTGACCTGGCTGCCATGCCACATGTCACATAATAAGCCATTTACAGGTTGTTGAGACTTCCTGTAGTGATTTAGGCCAAAAATCCTAATTTATCAACACAAAACCCCTAAATCAATTAATATGCAATTCAACAACTATAAAATATTAATTAATTAATTTCCAAGGCATTTGAGGAATGAATGATGAGAAAAAGGTAGGAAATGGTCATGTTTTGGGAGGGAAAAAGGGGTCTTAGAATGGTACCAACAATGTGATGTTGGTTTAACCATTAATTTGGATTTCTCGCTAACTTGCCTTCCATGTTGTGATGTATCTTTTTGCGTGTTCCCTTCCAAGCCGAGTGCTATCACAGGTTTCCAAAGGTAGCACTCACCTCACCCTCAGTGTGTTAGAACCTCTCATGCACATTCCTTGTCTTACTGCAGTTGTTGCACCCTTTTTACGAACAGAGTCATCTTACTTGCCTTTGTGTGAAATCGCGATCAAGGTGTTATCATATGACCCACTACTGAGACTCCTACACCAAACGGTCTAAGGTCTAATCGAGACTTCTTACTAGGGAGATCCCATGACATGTTGGCGGGTTTAGCACCGTCAACAGGAAGATAACGCATTCTATTTGCTTTGCCAAACAGAGGAATTTTTGCAAAAAAAAGTACAATCACTACACAATCAATAGTCTGTACTACTGACATGGCAGATGACTGGAAAAATTCAATGGTGGTCAACAACCTATCAGGTTTCACCAAGTGTCATGTTTTCATTGTTCTGCAGGTGTGGTGACATGGCTCAATTTTATTGGTTTATGGTGGGCTAATCAGGAGGGGACAAGTGGCAAGCTTGGAGGTCGTCATGTGCCCCTCTCCAAAAGCTGTCAATTGAATCATAGTAATATTTTATGGCAGGCCGGGCAGTCGAACCTAGGACTTGCATCGAACAAACCATGTGCCTTATTGCTATGCCACATCGTTACAACTTAACATGTACTGGTTTCAATGCATATTTGTTTTCATAACCATACGGAGTTGGCTGTAAAACCATCATCGGTTACTGCCAACATGTAACCATGACAACCAACTAGCAACCAACAAAAAATGTGATTGTTTTCATTAATCATCGAGTAATCCATGTGACCAACACAACATTTAATGCTAACGGTTTGCCATTAAAATGTGTGGATTATGCGCTAATCTATATTAACGTTAATTAAGCACATCTTATTGTTAACTAATTGACCAATTAACTGCAGATTAAGTTGGTGGACTTTTGGTGGTTAGATAAATTAAGAGATTCCTCTAGTTTTAGTAAGACTAACTTGATTTCCTTAGTTTTAGTGGAGGTTTAATAGGAGAAAGTGTTTTGACCATAACTTTGGAAAAATTCAACCAAATGGAGATTAGAAAAAGGTGTTCCTAGCTGATTTAGAGGTTTTGAGAAAATTAAAGCAGGTTTTAGGAGTAGTAGAGTATTGCAAACAACACTTTTTCCATTATTGAGCTAATACAGAGGCACAAGCCATGGAAGTTGGATCAAGGAGATGTAGCCCAGGAGGGGTGAACTCCTTCATTAAAACACCGTGTCAAGTGCTCATGTTGATGGTTTGTAGTACGTTTGATTGTTGTTCAACATTTTACTTTCATGTTATTTTTTTCATGAACTTAACATAAAACTTGACAAATTTACTTGTTTTCATTCACAAACACCATAAGAAAACCTACGCACATGAAGAAATTGACAAGAATTTGTTTTTAAATATGAAGTTGAAATTAGCACAACAAAATTAACATTCAACAACAGATCAAGTTGGTATCAGAGCAAAGGTTATTTTCTTGATTGCTTGAGTTTTGTTCAAGTAAGGTTTTTAATGGTTGCAAATTTGTGATGCCTACAAGGTTAAATTTGCAAAGACGAGAAGGGGATCTATTGGTAGCAACTCCTAAGGTAATTCCTAGAAGAAGGAGAGCCACAAGGCCATAATATCCACCCAAATTTCCAATCTTAGTTGCACTTGAAACAACTCAAGTTTTACCTTCAATTGAGATTGAGGAGGTACAATCAGTACCCAAATCTGAGCTTGAATCCAAAGCCATCGTGTCTGGAGCAAGAGAGACTGAAGGTCTTTCATAAGAGGAAGCATTCAAGAAAGATTTATATGACTTAGCTGACATGGTTAGAGTCCTGTATGAAGAGAGGAATACTAGAATGGTTGGAGAGAATTCTAAGCCTCCACATGCAGAGGGAAGCTCAGGAGATACAAAAGATGAAACGAAGGATTCAAAGGGTAATGCAGGAAATGCTCCTCCATCTCCACCATATTCATCTTCCTCATCATCTTCATCATCTCAAATAACATCATCTTCCACTTCCACCACAAAAACTCTTCATACTCATTCAAAAAAACCAAAGGAAAAAACTCCCTTACTCAAATTGGACTTTAAGTTTGAACTTACCATGTACAATGGTGAGGTGAATGCAAAAAAGTTAGACAATTGGATTCGACAATTGGAGATTTATTGCAGAATTTAAAACCTTCAAGAAGATGACATAAAAATCTAGTTGGCTTCATTGGGGCTAGAAGGAGCAACACTAGTCTGGTGGGAAGAAAAGACTCAAGAGGAAATGCAAATTCATGGTAAGATATCCATTTCTTGGGTTGAATTTGTTTCTAAAATTAAAATACAGTTTTATCCTTTAGATCCTTTAGTTTGTATGAAAAAATCCATTATGAGTTGGCAAAATTTTAGGCAAATCAAGGGCCAAACAGTTCAATACTCTACCCATGAGTTTAGGAAGAGGGCTTTGTTGTTAGGAGTAAACTTGAGTACCCTAGATACATTGTTGAAATATATTGAAGGTTTACATTCCTACTTAAAACATACTATCCTTATGTTCATTCCAAGTAATTTGGATGAGGTATGTGTGCAAGCCATGCACTTTGAAGCAAGAGGAAAGAAAATTCAGGAAGAGGGTAGTAAGAAGAAGCCATTCAAGGGTAAGGAGAAAGAGAAGGGTGGAAAATGGAAGGGAAAGAAGAATGCACGTGTGAAGAAAGAAGGGGAGAAAAATATATGGAAACATAATTCCAAAGAAAGGCATGATGAAACCCATTTTTAGTAATTACATCCCAAACTAAGGCCTAAGAAACCAAACAATAAGGGTAAACAAAAGACAATCACTACCACACAACATGATCTTGGATCAGATTCTGGTGATGAGACCAAGATTTCAGCCATGGCCACAGAAGGAAAAGAAGCTATTGCAAGCACTTGTTCCTCACATAGTCACAAAAACTCTCCAAATGAGGAATCAAGGATAGAGTTGTTCCATGTAAGGGTAATTTCAAATCATACAAAGATAGTGGGTCACAATCAAACTTAATTTTAGAACACTGGGTCAAAAAGCTTAACCTTGAAACTGTACCTCATCATAAGCCATATCCTTTAGTCAATAATGCAAATTTACATGTTATAAGGAAATGTTTATTCAAGCTTTCCATTACTGAAAAATTCATTGATGAAGTTGAGTTAGATGTAGTTCCACTTGACATCTTAGGAATCATTTTGGGAAGTCCTTATTTGTATGATATGAAAGCAATATTTTATCACCATGAAAACAAATATATTTTGCTCAAGAATGGAGTGGAGTATATTGTGAGAGCCCGTCACAAAAAGTTAAACATTTCTTTGGTTAATGTAGGGTAGATGAAGAGAATAGTAAATGCAAGTAAAATTTTTGTGCTTCTCATGATCAAGAAAAATAATGATATTGATTATGAATATTTTGAAGGTTGTGATGACAAATTAAAATCTGATTTGTTTGATGTGGTAAGAAAGCATGGTGATATGTTTCAGAAACCAAAGGGGTTACCTCCCAAGAGGGGAATTACATGAGATACAACTACAACTAGATGTTCCACTTCCAAACATTGGCATGTATCGTATGTCGATCATGGAGAGCATGGAAATAAAGAATAAAATTCAAGAATTGCTGAGCAAAGGTATCATACACCCATTTACTTCGCCATGTGGTTCACCAATTGTCTTGGTACCAAAGAAGGATGAGACATCGCACATGTGTGTGGATTTCTATGCACTGAGCAAAATAACGGTAAAGAATCATTATCCACTCCCAAGAATTGATGATTTTCTTGATCAGTTGAGGTATGCAAAGTATTTCACTAAGTTAGACTTATGAAGTGGTTATCATCAAGTTAAAATAGCTGAAGAGGACATTTGGAAACCACATTTAAAACTAAACAAGGATTTTTTGAGTGGTTTGTTATGCCTTTCGGTCTTACAAATGCTCTAGCTACTTTCATGAGAGTTATGAATGATGTATTGAGACCATTTCAAGATGACTTTGTCATTGTTTACTCTCATATTCAACAAATCTAGAGATGAACATGTCATGCATGTTAACAAAGTACTTGACGTCTTGAGAGAAGAACAAGATTTTTTATAGATGTCGAAGTGTGAATTTGGTAAGACTTCTTTAGTGTATTTGGGACACATTGTTGGAGGAGGTGAGCTAAAGATAGACCCCTCTAAGGTTGTGGTCATTCTGAATTGGCCCAAGCCCAATACAGTTACAAAGATAAGAAGATTTCTAGGGGCAACACAATATTGGAGGAAATATATTGCTAATTTTTCTTCCATTGCAGCACCATTACATGCATTGACTAGTGTCAAAAAAGCATTCCATTGGGGAGATGTACAACAGAAAGAATTTGATGCTTTAAAACAAAATATCAGTTCAACACCGGTATTGACTCTTCAAGATCTTAGATGACCATTTGAGATTCAAACAAATTCTAGTGATTACACCATGAGAGCAATTCTTATGCAATAAGCCCATTTCATTTCATTCTAAAATTATTAATGGAGCTGTGACTAACTAACCCACTTATGACAGAGAACTTTATGCATTGGTACAAAGTGTCAAAAAATGGAAACACTACTTAATGGGGAAGGAGACGATTATCCATACTGACCATCAACCATTGTAGTACTTATAGTCACAGTCAAAGTTGCAGCAATCGAAACACTTCAGATGGATGGGTTTTTTACAAAGGTTTCGTTTGGTTATCAAGTACAAAAAGGGAATCTACAATAGGGTAGCTGATATCATTTCTAGGTCTATTGTAAATTCATCTATTTATACTCTAGCATAATTCTATTTTACATGAAAGTTAGATTGAGAAATATGCATATGATATTGACTTTCAAGATGTGTATGCAAGTTTGAGGCAAGGAAACCAAATTGAAGAGTTAGATTACCATGTACATAACAGTTTGTTGTATCACTTGGGCAAGTTCTGTATTCCATAGGGAGAAAGAAACAATATCATAAGGGAGGTGCACACTTCACTGATTTCTGGACACTTTGGTGTAGGCAAGACAATAAAAAATCTCCAAATGTATTGTTATTGGCCACGCATGTTTGATAATGTATCTCATTTCATTAGAGGATTTTCTTTGTGTGCAATAAGTAAGCCTAGAAATAGGAAACTAGGATTCTACACTCCACTTCTGGTACCTTCACGTCCATGGGAGAGTATCTTAATGGATTTTGTAGGAGGTCTTCCATTTTCAAGGAAAGGTCATGATTAATTATATGTAGTTGTAAACAGGTTCACCAAAATGTATATTCTAACGCCATGTAAAAAGAAAATTACAACTGAGAAAACATTGCATCTTTTCTTTCAAAATATTTGGGTTCATTTTGGTCTTCCTACTTCCATTGTAAGTGATCAAGATTCTTGATTTGTTGGGAGTTTTTGGTCAAATTTGTGGGACATGATGGAAACTAAGTTGAAGAAGAGTACAAAATTTCATCTGCAAATAGATGGACAAATCGAGGTGGTCAACAAGTTAGTCATTCATCTTCTTAGAGTATATTGCAGCAAACACCCGAAGTTATGGTATGAATAGTTGAAAATTATTCTTCCACAAACACATCACCATTTGAGGGATGTTTTGGGTACTTGCCAAGATCGCCATTGGACTTCATCTTTGAGAAATATGTCACTATCGATGGCCATAATGACATCAATAAGGCAAGAAAGTTCATAGAGAAAATTCAGTTGATACATCACACAGTGCAGGAACAACTTGAAAAGAGTCAGAGCAGCTACAAGGCAAGGCATGACAAACACCATGTCGATCATAAATTTCAAGTTGGAGACGAAATTTAGTTATATATTAGCAAAGAGAGACTTCAAGGGGAAGGTAAAAAGATGAAGCCAATCTTTTATGGTCCTTTTAAAATTCTTGAAAAGATTGGTAACAATGCATTTAAACTAGATTTGCCTCCTTATATGAAAATATACTCTATTGTTAATGTTGAGAATTTGAGATTTTTTGAGCCTCCTTTGATTGATGATCAAGGAGAGCATGTTCAAATACCATCAATAGATGATTTCTCGCCAGAATATCTTGATGAACTTCAGTAAGATCTCATACTTGACAGAAGAACCAGAACTTTGAAGAGAGGGAATGTTGAATACCTTAGAGTTGGACTCAAGGGACACAATCCTTCTAAGGCAAAATGGTTGTAGATCGATAAGGTGAGGGAGATGTACACTCACCTGGTGAACAATTGATAGTATCTTTTGGGGCCCAAAAGGCTTCTAGTGGTGAGGAATGATCAGGTGCTCAATATTTAGCTCAAAAATCAAAGTTCTCAGAATTGCTTGAAACCTAAACGAATACTTTTGTCTCAGTAAAATGATCCCAACTCAACTCGTTTCACTCAAAATCGAGTTTGTATGAGGAAGATATTGTGTTTTGTCCGCTTTGCCAAACAAAGGAATTTTTGCAAAAAAAGTACAGTCACTGCATAGTCAATAGTCTGTATTGTTGATGTGGCAGATGACTGGGCACCGCCAATGGTGGTCAATGACCTATCAGGTTTCACCAAGTGTCATGTTTTTATTGGTTTGCAGGTGTGGTGACGTGGCTTGATTTTATTAGTTTATGGTGGGCCAATAAGAAGGGGACAAGTGGCAAGGCCAGAGGCCGCCACGTGTCCCTCCCTAAAGGTTGTCAATTGACGCACGGTAAAATTTTATGGTAGGCTGGGAATTAAAACCCAGGACCTACACCGAAAAAACCACGTGCCTTACCGCTATGCCACACCATTACAACTTAACATGTAATGGTTTCAATGTGTATTTGTTTTCATAACCATGCAGAGTTGGTGGTAAAACCATCAACAATTACTGCCGACATGTGACCATGACAACCATCTGACAACCAACAAAAAATGTGATTGTTTGCATTAACTGTTGGGTAATCCATGTGACCAACACAACATTAATGCTAACGATTCTCCATTAAAACGCGCAGATTATGCACTAATCTGGATTAACATTAATTAATTACAACTTATCATTAATTAATCCATTAGTTAACTGTGGATTAAGTTGGTGGAATTTTGGCAGTCCGATAAATTTGGATATTCCTCTAGTTTTAGTGAGACTAAGTAGAGTTCCTCCAATTTTACTGGGGGTTTACTAGGAGAAACTGTTTTGACGATAACTTTGGTAAAATTCGACCAAATGGAGATTAGGAAATGGTGTTCCTAGCTGATTTGGATGTTCTGAGCACATTGAAGTTAGCTTTAGGAGCATTATAGCATTGTAAATGACACTTTTTCCATTATTGAGCTAATATAGAGGCCCAGGCCATGGAAGCTGGACCAAGGAGATGTAGCCCAGGATGGGTGAACTCCTTCATCAAAACATTGTGTTAAGTGTTCATTTTGATGGCTTGATGTACATTTAGTTGCTGCTATTCATCACTTTACTTTCATGTTATTTTTCTCATGAACTCAACATAAAACTTGACAAATTTACCTATTTTCATTCACAAACACAAGGAAACCTATGCACATGAAGCAATTGATAAGCATTTGTTTTTAAATATGAAGTAGAAATTAGAACAACAAAACTAACATTCAACAAAAGATCAAAAACTTGGCTCAATCGTTCAATATTCACATCTATTTGTAGATGATAGGTGACGCTGAATTATATTTGGGTGCCTAGACCAGTAAACAAGGCCTTCTAGAATGCAGAAGTAAATTTTACGTCCCTATTTGAGATTACCATTTTAGGTGTCCCGTGTAACCTAGAAATTTCTTTCATAAAAATATCAATGATTTGTACAACCTTATAGGTTGATTTTAAAGGTATAAAATGAGAAACCTTGCTCAATTTATCTACAACTACCATTATAGAATCATTCTGCTTTCTTAACTGTGGTAGCTCAGTGATAAAGTTTAACGTTATGATCTCCCACTTCCATTAAGCAATGGGCAGAGGGTGAAGTAGGAATGCAGGGTGTGGATGCTCTGCCTTCACTTGTTGGCACTCTTAAAACTGTGCCAAGTATTGGGCTGTCTTGATCTTCATGCCCGACCAAAAATAGTCTTTCCTTAACGTTGTGATCAATTTTTGGTATCCTGAGTGCACAAGATATGGATTTCTGTGATAGTCATCTAGAATAAACTGTTTAACAACTTGCTGATTTGGTACGTAAATGGTATTTCTATATATCAGCATACCCTCATTGTCAACACCATAGCCTAATTTTCTTTCCGAGCCGTCTTCCTGCTTTGCCTGCTACCATAAGAAATGATGTTTAGAATCTTTTATAGTAACTTCTTTAATTTGATTTGAAAAGTCAAATTTTATTTTACTAAAAGAGATCTCATAAATACAGTTCAATCTTCGACTTAAAGCATCAGCCACCTGATTTTCCTTGCCCTTCAGATGCTTAATGTCAAAGTTAAATTTGTTTAAAAATGTAGTCCATTGTGCCTGACGAGAATTCAAGTTTGGTTGATGAAAGAAGTTGGTTAGGTTACTATGGTCTATCATAAGAATGAAATTTTTTCCTAGCAAATAATGCCACCAAATTTTGAAAGCAAATAATGTTCCTCTAATTTTCGTGATTCAAATGCTGCCGCTTGACCTTCCTGCATCAGTACGCCCCCGAATTCAGTTTGGCACACATTTGTACAAACCATGAATTCCTTATTTGGATCTGTTATCCTTAGAATTGGTGTTGTAGTCAACAAATTCCTTAGCTGCTCAAAGATTTCCTGGCATTCCTTAGTCTAATTGAATACTTTCGCTTTTTTCTGAAAAGATGGTAGCTCTCTTCAGAATTCCAACAATGGTTTCAATGAACTTAGAGCTTTCAACATCCTCTTGTTTTCCATTTCCAATAGTTGCATGCTTATGAGCATCTTCTTGCAAAGTGGGTATAAAACTTTTGCATTCCTCATGAACACAAAATTCACAAGCTTAAGGTAATTAACATGTAATGAAATTTCTTCTTGGAACAACTTCATGTGCCTCCTTGGCTTTGGATCATTTTCCATCATGTTGTCCAAAACCAAGACCCAAATACCTACGCCTTTCCTCAACACCAATTGGCTCAACTATGCCTTGTGCATGTTTGCACAACCCTTTACCTTCATAACCCATCTTCATCAATAATTTGGACCGTATTCCTCTAGTGTTTCTTTCAAAAGAACCCAAACATTCATTTTGAGAGGAAATTGAAGAAAAACTTGAATTTCATACCTCATTTTCATGCACATACTTGGCTAGGGTTTCCTTGGCATCATGGAGTTGAATCTCCATCTCATGCATATTTCTAAGAAGATCTCGCTTCTCTTCCTTCATGCCCATAAAATCCTCTTGAAATATAGTTTTCTCCTTCCTATCTTCATTCATCTCTTGCACCATATATCTCATGATGATAAGCTCTTGCAACATCTCTTTATCAAAGAGTCTTTCTAAGGAAGATGGATTAGAAACATCACTTGTTGAAGCTGCCATCACACTTGTAATGCATCCTAAAGATTCACAAAACTTCAAAAAGTTTCTCAAGAAAGAAGCATCTCAGACCATCTCCCTTCTTCAACTTACACACATAAACTTGTACAGAGTCAAATTCTCCTTGTACAAATACAAAACCAATAGTTAATTTTATAGCTAACCTTGGCAAACCATATCAGGGTTAAAATGAGCTAACCTTACTCTGATACTAGCTTCATCTGAATGTTGGGAAAACTTGTTAATTCTATGCAAACTCACTCATCAATATTAAAAAAAAAATGTGTTTATGATTGTCTCAAATTAACCAAAATGTGAGGAATTATGTGTTAAATGTTGAGTGTCTTTTATGAGAAATTTATGAGGTTAATTAGTTTTTTAAAATGCATATACAACAAGTAAATTGCAGAGAAGTAAAACACAACAACTCATAACACAAGGTTGATAAAGGACTTCTCCCCTCTTGGGATGCATCTCCTTGGACCTACTTCAATGGTCGGGCCCTCTTTATATTAGTGGTCAATTCTCTGATTACATGCACCTATAGTGCTCCAATGGCTCTGCAGCCTGCTCTATTGGATTCAGAAGACCCAAAAAACCCCAAAAATGACTATCCAAGCTCTACAATTGGACTTCATCTGATCTAGGCTTGACCTCCTCTCTTGGTGGCCCTAAGCTTCCTTAAAATTAAATGTAGAAAAATAATGTATAGAAGTGCCTTTTTTCCTTTGAAACCTATTCCATTATGTTTAGAACATCCAAATCATCTAAGAATGACTCAAGCTGAGCCAAAATTGGTCAAATTTTGCAAACGTTATGGTCGCTTTAGTTTTCATCATGTGTATCATCCTAACCCACATCAATTATGGAATCCTCTTTTCCATTCTTTCCAAAATATCTATCCGCCTTCTTCAAATGTCATGGATGACTTGCTAGATGCAAAGTCCAACACTTGTCTACAAGATGACCCTGCTTATGGCAATGAGTGCAAAATAATTACATTTTCTTTTCAACATGGTTTCCATTATCCAATGGACCTTTGGCTTTCTATCTCTTTTGTTTTGAAAGTTTCATGTGTATGGCTATCCTCTTCCAACACCTTGAAACAGTATGGTTATTCAAACCACAAAAGGTACATGTAAATTTTCTCCAAATCTCATGTGAAGATTTACCATGTTTATCATAATCAAAATAAATTTGATTAAAGGAATATTTATACCTTGCACATTCACCTTTGTCGCCTTCTTGAAGAGGTGAATTTGATGGGGTAGTGGCTCTCTTCAAAATACCAACAATGGTTTCAATGACCTTAGATCTTTCAACATCCTCTGGTTTTCCATTTCCACTAGTTGCATGCTTATGAGCATCTTCTTGCAAAGTGGATATAAAACTTTTGCATTCCTCATGAACACAAACTTCACAAGATTGAGGTAATGAAAATGTAATGAAATTCCTTCTTGGAACACCTTCATGTGCGTCCTTGGCTTTGGAGCATTTTCCATCATGTTGTCCATAATCAAGACCCAAATGCTTAGGCCTTTCCTTAATAACAATGGGCTCAAATATGCCTTGTGCATGCTTGCTTAACCCTTTACCTTCATAACCCATCTTCATCAATAATTTGGACCCTATTCCTCTAGTGTGCCTTTCAAAAGCGCCAAAACATTCATTTTGAAAGGAAATTGAAGATAAATTGAATTTCACACCTCATTTTCATGCACATACTTGGCTAGGGTTTCCTTGGCATCATGGAGTTGAATCTCCATCTGATGCATATTTTCAAGAAGATCTTGCTTCTCCTGCTTCATGCCCATGAACTCCCCTTGAAGTATAGTGTTCTCCTTCCTATATTCATTCATCTCTTGCACCATATCTCTCATGATGATAAGCTCTTACAACATCTCTTTATGAAAGAGTCTTGCTAAGGAAGATGGATTAGAAACATCATTTGTTGAAGCTTCCATCACACTTGTAATGCATCAAAAAGCTTCACAAACCTTCAAAAAGTTTCTCAACAAAGAAGCATCTCAGACCATCTCCCTTCGTCAACGTAGACACATAAAATTGCACACAGTTAAATTCTACTTGCACAAATACAATACCAATAGCTAATTTTATAGCTAACCTTGGCAAACCATCTTAGGGTTAAAATGAGTTGACCTTGCTCTAATACCAACTTGATGTGAATGTTGGGAAAACTTGTTAATTATATGCAAAATCCCTAATCAATATTAAAAAAAATGTGTTTAGGGTTGTCTCAAATTAACGAAAATGTGAGGAATTATGTGTCAAGTGTTGAGTGTATCTTATGAGCAATTTATGAGGTTAATTAGTTGTTTAAAACACATATACAACAAGTAAATTGTAGAGAAGTTGTAGGTTTTAACCCCGTACAAAAATTATCTGCATACAAATTCTAGAACACAGAAAAAAAACAATGTGAGAGCATAACGCATAAGACACATATACACAGAGATTTTCCCCTGGATCCCAAAACTGGGACTACCAGCTTGATTTTTCACTTTGTTCCTTTCAATGTTAAAATACATATTTATACATGCGGAAGCATCCAATACCATGGACCGAAAACCGTTGCGTCCAAAACCATGTGCAAAAATAATGCACAAAACCATAGGTAGGTCTACCCAACCTAATATACCGTCCAAAAAACAAAATAGGGGGGTTACCTACACTCCTCAAACCCCATGTGACCCCCCCCACTACATAATCGGCACAACAAATGGGGGGGGGCACCCCCCCTCTAACCCCCCAGATAACTATGTGGGCGAGTCATGGAAAGAATATAACACAATTCAACATTCTCCCCCGGTTGTTTTCTTTCCATAGGGGGCCACAAGAGAGCTTAGTCATTTATCTAGCCCTGTAATGCCCATTGTTTCTCTACACCAAGAGAACTTCTCAGAGCTTACAGATTTTGTCAATGCATCTGCAATATTCTTCAAAGTGTCCACTTTACCAGCAACAACTTTTTGTCTTCTATCATATCCATCACAAAGTGATACTAAACATCAATGTGCTTTGTCTTTGAATGATATGTAGGGTTCTTTGCAAAGAAAATTGCATTTTGGCTATCACAGTCTATCCTTATAGCTCCCTGTACTAACCCCATACTTGAACATAATCTCTGCAACCAAACTGCTTCCTTGCTTGCATGAGTGGCTGTCATGTATTTAGATGCACTTTTCAGATTTACTATCCAACTTGGTTCTTTTCTCCTTTGGAACATGTATATATGCATCACATCCAAATACCTTTAGATGTGAAAGAGAGGGTTTCTTACCAATCCATACCTCTTGTGGAGTCTTATCCTCCAACGCTGATGAAGCTAATTTGTTGACTAGGTAACATGCTGTCTCCACTGCCTCTGCCCAAAATTCCTGTCCTAACCCGACACCATTGAGCATGATTCTTGCCCTTTTCATCAACATCTTGTTCATCCTTTCTGCAACTCCATTTTTCTCAGGTGTCTATGGAGTAGTCTTCTGCCGTGTTATACCACACTTCTTACAGAATTCTTCAAATTCATTGCTACAAAACTCTCCACCGTTATCTGCCCTCAACACCTTTATCTTCTTCTCTGCCTGGTTTTCCACCAGAGCCTTAAATTCTTTAAACCTGTCAAAGAATTTAGATTTCTTCATAAGGAAATATATCCATGAATTCCTTGAGAAGTCATCTATAAATTATATGTAGTACACAAACTTACCTAGTGATGGAACCTTCACAGGTCCAAACACATCACTTTGCATAAGTTCTAATATATGTTTTGCCCTTTTACCACCAGAGGGGAAACTCACCTGATTCTGCTTCCCATATACACAATTTTCACAGAAATCAAAATCCAGAGAGCTATTGTTTATACCTTATACCATAACTTTACCATGAAGTATTTGAAGGCCCTTCTCTGTAATAAGTCCAAGCCTTTGATGCCACAACATGGTCTTCTCTCTAGAGACCACTAAATTTTCTGCTCCACTTTTAAGAACCATAGAATTGTTGCACCCATCAACAACAGTGCTACATTGTAGCTTGTACAGAGTTCCAATCTGCACTCCCCTCATTAATACCAGTGCTCCTTGAACCATATTGTTGGTATCCTTCTCGAACACTGCTTTTACACTTGCATCATTGATCTTGCTTACAGAAATCAGATTTCTGGCTAATGGAGGAATATGTAGAACACCTGGAAGTGTTCTAACCCTTCCACCTTGCAACTTCAACTTTACTTTTCCGTGACCAACGGTTCTAGCCTTCCTGTCATCCCCTAAGAAGACATCACCACCATCATATTTCTCATACTCGCAGAACGACTCTCTATGGGGAGTAAAGTGAAAGGATGCACCTGAGTCAATCAACCATGCCTCATGATATACATGTGTACTTGATGAAGCCAAGTACACATCCCCACTTTCATCTGAGGTGGGTTTCGCCTCTGCAGAAGGAGCATCATCATATCCCTCTCCTTATTAGGAGCTTTATATTTACACTCCCTTGTGTAGTTCCCTTCCTTTCCGCATTTCCAGCACACCACCTTTATAGGTTTTCCTAGAGATTTAGATCTCCCTCTAGATTTAGATCTCCCACTCGATGACTTATTTTTGTTTTTGTTCTAGGACCATCCTCGTACAGACAAGGAATCACCATTCTGGATCTTCATTTTTTTCCGTCTCATCTCCTCCATCATCAAGGATGAGACTATTTCATCAAACTACAAGGTAGTTGTATTGCTACCTATTGCAATAACCAGACTATCCGACAAATCTGGTAGAGAACACAACAAACTGATACACTTATCTTCATCTGAAATTTTAGTATCAACAGATAATAACTGAATTACCATAGTATTAAATGTGTTCAGATGCTCTGTCAATGAGTCTCCATCTTTCATCCTCAGGTTATACAAATTTTTCCGCAGGAATAGTGTATTCACTAGAGACTTAGATTGGTACAAAGTCCCTAACTTGTCCCACAAAGCCTTCACCGTAGCTTCCCCTGATACATTCAACAATATTGAATCTAAGACACACAATCGCATTGTGCTTTTTGCCTTCAGATCCAACTTCTTCCATTCTTCATCAGACACTCCCATTGGTTTAGTACCTGGATCTACCACGATCCACTGATCATTACCCACCAACAGATCCTCCATCTTGAGTTTCCACAACTCAAAACTATGACCATTAAATTTCTCGATCTCTATCTTTCCACTACTTGCCATCTTCTTTCACCACCAGAATCGATCTCACAGATCTCCCACTGAATAGGATCTACTGCAGGTCCTTGAAGCCAAAACAGATCTGATACCAAATGTAGGTTTTAACCCCATACATAAATTACTTGCATACGAATTCTAAAACATATAAAATAAACAATGTGAGAGCATAACACATAAAACACATATACACAAAGATTTTCTCCTAGATCCCAAAACTAGGACTACCAATTTGATTTTTCGTTCTATTCTTTTCAATGTTACAATACATATTTATACATGCCAAAGCATCCAATACCATGGACCGAAAACCACCACGTCCAAAACCATGGAATGAAAACCCATCGCATCGAAAACCATGTGTGAAAATCATGCACAAAACCATAGGTGGGTCTGCCCAACCTAATATAGGGTCCAAAAAACAAAATTTTCCATGGCGCTACCTCGGACCCCATAGAGGGGGGTTACTTGCACCCCTTAAGCCCCTTGTGGCCCCCTCGCGATGCAATGGATGCCAGCAAAATGGGGGGGGGGGGGGGTGCTCCGCCCCCCCTCTAACCCCTAGTTAACTACGTGGGCTAGTCATGGAAAGAATATAACACAACCTAACAAAAGTAAAACACAACAACTCATAACATAAGGTTAATAAAGGAGTTCTCCCCTCTTGGTCTACATCTCCTTGAACCTACTTTAATGGCCGGGCCCTCTTTGGATTAATGGTCAATTCTTTGATTACATGTACCTGAAGTGATCCAATGGCTTTGCAGCTTGCTCCATTGGAATCAAAAGACCCAAAAAACCCCAAAAATGACTATCCAAGCTCTGCAATTGGACTTCATTTGATCTAGGCTTGACTTCCTCTCCTGGTGGCCCTAGGTTTCCTTAAGCTTGAACGTAGAAAAATCATGTACATAAGTGCCTTTCTACCTTTACAGCCCATTCCATTGTGTTTAGAACATCCAAATCATCTAGGAATGACTCAAGCTGAGCCAAAATTACTTGAATTTGGCAAAAGTTATGGTCTCTTCAGTTTTCATCATGTGTATCATCCTAACCCACATCAATTATGGAATCCTCTTTTCCATTTTTGCCAAAATATATCTCCACCTTATTCAAATGTTGTGGATGACTTGTTGGATGCAAAGTCCAACACTTGTCTACAAGATGACCTTGATTATGGCAATGAGTGAAAAATAATTGCATCTTCTGTTCAACATGGTTTCCATCATCCAATGGACCTTTGGCTTTCTGTTTCTTTTGTTTTGAAATTTTCCTATGTATGGCTATCCTCTTCCAACACCTCGAAACAGTATGGTTATTCAAACCACAAAAGGAACATGTAAATTTTCTCCAAATATTATTTGAAGATTTACCGTGTTTATCATAATCAAAAGAAATTTGATTAAAGGCAGATTTATACCTTGCACATTCACCTTTGTCGCCTTCTTGAAGAGGTGAATTTGATGGGGTAGTGGCTCTCTTCATAATATCAACAATGGTTTCAATGACTTTATAGCTTTCAACATCCTCTTGTTTTCCATTTCCACTAGTTGCATGCTTATGAGCATCTTCTTGCAAAGTGGGCATAAAACTTTTGCATTCCTCATGAACACAAACTTCACAAGCTTGAGGTATTGAACACGTAATGAAATTCCTTCTTGGAACACCTTCATGTGCCTCCTTGGATTTGGATCATTTTCCATCATGTTGTCCATAACCAAGACCCAAATACCTAGGCCTTTCCTCAACAACAATTGGCTCAACTATGCCTTGTGCATGCTTGTCTAACTCTTTACCTTCATAACCCATCTTCATTAATAATTTGGACCATATTCCTCTAGTGTGTCTTTCAAAAGCACCAGAACATTTATTTTGAGAGGAAATTGAAGATAAAATTGAATTTCATACCTCATTTTCATGCACATACTTGGCTAAGGTTTCCTTGGCATCATGGAGTTGAATCTCCATCTCATACATATTTTCAAGAAGATATCAATTCTCCTCCTTCATGCCCATTAACTCCTCTTTAAGTATAGTGTTCTTCTTCCTATCTCCATTCATCTCTTGCACCATATCTCTCAAGAGGATAAGCTCTTGCTAAATCTCTTTATCAAAGAGTCTTGCTAAGGAAGATGGATTAGAAACATCACTTATTGAAGCTACCATCACACTTGTAATGCATCAAAAAGCTTCACAAAGCTTCAAAAAGTTTCTCAACAAAGAAGCATCTCAGACCATCTCCCTTCTTCAACTTACACACATAAACTTGTACACAGTTAAATTCTCCTTGCAAAAATACAAAACCAATAGCTAATTTTATATCTAACCTTGGAAAACCATCTCAGGGTTAAGATGAGCTAAACTTTCTCTGATACCAACTTGATCTGAATGCTGGGCAAACTTGTTAATGCTATGCAAAATCACTCATCAATATTAAAAAAAAAATGTGTTTAGGATTGTCTAAAATTAACCAAAATGTGAGGAATTATGTGTCAAGTGTTGAGTGTCTTTTATGAGCAATTTATGAGGTTAATTAGTTTTTTAAAACACATATACAACAAGTAAATTGCAGATAATTAAAACACAACAACTCATAACATAACGATGATAAATGATTTCTCCTCTCTTGGGTTGCATCTCCTTGGACCTGCTTCAATGGTTAGGCCCTCTTTCGATTAATGGTCAATTCTCTGATTACATGCACCTGCAGTGCTCCAATGGCTTTGCAACCTGCTCCATTGGATTTAGAAGAAGCAAGAAACCCCAAAAATGACTATCTAAGCTCTGCAATTGGACTTTATCTGATCTAGGCTTAACCTCCTCTCCTGGTGGCCCTATGCTTCCTTAAAATTCAATGTAGAAAAGTGATGTACATAAGTGTCTTTCTACGTTTGAAACCAATTCCATTGTGTTTAAAACATCCAAATCATCTAGGAATGACTCAATCTAAGCCAAAATTGGTCGAATTTTGTGAAAGTTATGGTCTCTTTATCTTTCCCTAGGAAAATTCCACCAAATCTAGAGAAACTCTAGTTATCCCCACTAAAATTGGAGTAGCGTCGGGTTTATTGGGCCTGCTAAAACCACCGCCAACTTAATACGTGATTAACTAAGGGATAAGCATGTTTTAATTAGTGCTAATCCCCACTTAGGGCGTTAAACATGCGGTTAGCGTTAAGAGTTGGCCTTCGGTTTTGAGGTGTCGGTCATATGCGGAGGGGGCTGGCCCTCTCCTCCCCCAAGTACCACGTGTTACCCTTTTAAATACAAATCATGCCCATTGTTTGTTAAGTCCTATGGTTGTGGAATAGTGGTAGGCCTTCGTGCTTGTGTGGGCTCGGTCATGGGTTCGACTCTTCCAAACTGCCAAATAACATTTTACACTACGTGCCAACTTGCTAGGCCCTTGAGGAGGGGCACATGGTGGCCTCTAGGCTTTCCACACATCACCTTCTCATTGGTCCTCTGACGACCAATAACGAAAACCAACACTTTAAACTATCGACCAATCATAAAGCACCACTTGGCGTGTCCTCATTGATTGTTGACCCAATTTTGACCTGCACAATCACCTGCCACATCAGCAGTACGGACTGTTGATTGGGAAGTGAGTGTAATTTTTTTTTTTGGAAATTTATTCTATTTGGAAAAGCGGAGAGAAGTCTCTATATTTCTCATACGAACTTCGTTTTCAGTGAAATGAGTTGCGTTGGGATCATGGTGCCAAGATGGACGTGCTTGTTCAGTTTTTGAGTGATTCTAAGCACTTTGATTTTTGAGGAAATTTTTGCCTGCAATCCAAATTCTGATCACAAGTGGCAGTGGATTGCAACTTGGATTTTTTTGGAACCACAGTAAGTCCACTATCCAAATAGACTTATTGCATTGTCATGAGTAGGGGCTTACACATTTCTTAATGAGCCTCTTCTAATTGCGAATGTTCAAATCCATTCAATGATAAGACTGAACTTAGTTCTATATTTTTATCTATATATTCATGCATGTATAAAATTCCATCTTGTGCCTCATTATTTAAATATTGAAGTTAGTATCTATTGTGCAAATATTTGGGTGTAATGTGAATTTTAAAGATAGAAGTGCATGCTAAATTTGCTACATCTCATTGCCCCATGAACTTCATCATAAAATTTGAAATTGTTGATCTAAGACACCATGACTGATTCAAGGAAAGGCCCATTTAGACACAAGGGTCAAATTTTATTTTTAATTTTTAAAATCTTCGTGCTTGGTCGAGCAAAGACTTGGCAAATGGAAAATACAAAAGTTACACATAATTTCAAAAAAAATATATAATTTGCATTGAAATTTGATATGAAGGTTTACACTATACATAATGCAAAAATGACCATGGCATGAAGTAAAATGAAAAAAATGATAAATCATAGGATATAACAAAACTTTGAAAATATTTTAAAAAAATATTGCTAAAGATAAGAAAAAATTACCTTTGAATATAAGTTCTAATCTTGTGCCCTAGCTAAATTTCTAGTGAAAAATATCAAAATAAAGTATGAAATTTGAAGTTGTGTTGTAGCTGGAAGTTTCCCTAACCTTGAATAAATGAGTTATGGACTCTAGAGATGTTGTAAAAATTTATGCCCTAGCTACTAGTTAGTGAAAATCACATTGAAAATGGTGCAAATTTGTGCCCTAATAAATAGTTGGCAAATTTCAATCTGAAAACTGGTGCAAATTTAGGTTGATCTTTAAAAAGTCTTATCCATATTTTGAGGACATGTCATATAAGAAGACCCCATGCTGAATAATACTTAGCCTGGAGGTAGTTAGTTGTTTCAAATGGAGGATGGAACATCCACTTGAATCCCTTACATCCAACACATGAGCAACAGGATTTGGGGTTTGGTTTGCACCATTTATTGAAAAGATGTATCATTTGATAGATTCTTGAAGGCAGGTTGTTGTATCTTGGAGCTCGTGTACTATGCTTGTTTTTTGTTTTGAAGGATCAATGAAGGCTTGATTCACATTGGATTCAATGAGAATATGTCAACATCATGGGAGGAGCGACATTATATGGAAGTGTGAATGTGCGTCTAAGGTTTGACATACTAGGAGAGGAAGGGTAATTAGGGCTCTTCATTTCGCTTATTTTTTATGTATGTCATTATTATTGTTTGTGATTTACTTTGTGTCTTGCATTTATTTTTGAATTTTCTATGCTTAGGGCTCAATTGTAACTTCATGCTTTTTATGCACCCACATTCTAACTGTAGCTCGCGAGGTCTACCATGCATGACTTATCATGAATTTTCAACTATCATGGTTTGTCCACCTATCATCGTGGTCTATCTGCTAATGATATTATTAGGCACTCATGTCCTCATCTTGGCTTGTGAGTTTGACACTAGCCGCATATGAGTTTCCATCATCATAGTCTACAACCTTATGATTACGATTGTTTTGGTTATGATGACTTGTGCATTATAAATTACCCCCCATGAAAAGGACCTAACAAATTTTCTTGATAAAGGGGAGGGAAATGGATGGTAAAGCCTATTTCCTAGCCTCTAATTGCATTTAAGGGAAATATCTACTTGGTTGGCCATTGGTTGATTGGTGGATTTTGATTACTTGTCTTCATGGAACCCAATGAGCTATATTTGGGGCTTGTACTACAAACTTACACTTGGGAATGGTCCACATAGGAAAACTAAGGTGATCCCTTTCCAATCAACTTTAAGCTTATATTTTTGTTAATTTTAAAAGGTACCATTCTATGGAGGCTTTATTTTGTGGCAATGAATTGCAAGAACTATATACATCATAATCATAGTTATGAATTACAGAACATTTTCTTGGAATGAGCTACTTGTATGTATTTTTATTTTCAATTTTCCTTGCATTATGTTCTTCTTGTCATTTAAATGTAATGTATCATTTTGTTATATGGACAATGATCAAAACTATCCTTTTTAAAAATTTTAAATACTTGTATGTTTTACTGGAATAAAATAGCATGCATTCGTGCAAGACTAAGGAATCACACACCCTGTGTTTGAATGTTTTTTAAGGGTTTTCAGAGTCATAATAGTAAAATATAGACACAATTAACTAGTATATCAAGGCTAAATGAGTATAACAGGTGTCCAAAACCTACACATAATAATGAAAAGGTCATTTCTAGAGCACCTATATTGTGTATTTGATAGGTTATTCTCCTACTGAAAGTCACCTCCCATTGCTCTTCCGTCATTTATATAAGTTAAAAAGGATCCCTATATAATAGTGGGATGTATATTTTGTCCCAAATTCTCAAATCTATTGCAATTTAGCTTTGAACCTAAATGCTCTCAGAGGGACTTGAAGACAAAATCTAGACATAGAAAGCATATGTAATCATTATATAGTATCTTATAGTACTTTGTAGACTATCTAGTCATCTAGATTGCTTTTGGGAATGTCTTCAAATGAAAAGAAACATGTTCCATAATACATAAGCATGGAATTTTGGTACAAACCCAACTTCACCAACCTAATTGCTATTGATTTGTCTTTACATCTACCCATAACCAATTTTCACCCAATCAATAATGGGGGATCACTTGAAGACCTGGATATATTTCTTTTTGTCCTTCCTAGTTTCTCAACAGTGGTGAATGATATATGGATCTCGATACTTCCTAATATATAGAGAGATTTATCCTCTTCGCAATACTAGTTGTTATATTATCAACTATTACCCAAACTTAGTAAGAGGAGACTACCATGGACTCCTATGGAATCAAACATTCAAGAGAGAAATTCATTCTCCAAATTGAAAATGAATATTCGTATGCATACCCTTTGAAGGTTAGTCATAATTGTTGAGAGAATACCCTTCCTTTTATTGTGTTATTTTTAAAATAAATTTCCTTTTTTGTAGCCTTGTGTTGATGATGAATGATATGTTGTAATTTCAGTTCATAAATCTATTGTGTGTATATGTAAAAACAAAAACATGAATATGCATTTTTATTTGTAAATAATAAATTACATATTATGTATATATTGTTACATATATGTGTATAAACATCTTACAAATGTGTGTATTTTTTATTTTTTTCTGGAGAAATAATGCCCCCGAACTTGCTACACTTAAGAAAAGAATGAGTTATTTGATACATTTCTAGTGCCATTTTGTAGATTTCCCCCCTCTTCCTTGAGTTTGCAGATAGAGGGTGGTATTAACTACCAACTGTAATAGTGGTTGGAAACCTGGAGGACTTGGTGGGTTGAACCCTGTGAAATCCCATATTTACTCCTTAATGGATAGGATTAAGCCAACCAAGCTATCCTTTGGGGCTACATATGTCTTTGTATTCACACACTATAATATATATATTGTTGTGTGTGTGTGTGTGGGTTATATATATATATATATATATATATATATATATAATATATATGGGATTTGAACCTTGAATCTCATGGTTTACATAATACTTCCTAACATTGGTGATCGCTAATTGAGTTTCCTACTATGGTTGTACAAACTTTAAGTAAATATATTATATATATATATATATATATATATATATATATATATATATCCAATCAAGAAACCCATACATGTAAAATGTTGAGTGCATTCTACATAAGTACAAGAATTTACACATTATTACTTGTGGATGCATTGTCCTATATATGAAAATAGGCTAACATTCCAAAACTTAAAAATTGGCTACAACAACAACATTTCACATTATTCAAATAAAATTTGACAGAACCTGTATTTGATGCAGCATCAAGGTTTTGGATTATGGCTAATTTTCATTTGTTCACAAGCATCCATAAATCCATATCTTGGGCCTGCCATCTACTCTCAATCTACACTAGGCATGGAATTTGATGTAAATTTCTTATGAGAACCCATCTATAGATCACCCAGACATGGGAACCACTTAGTTGTCAATTATCATAATCATAGAAAAGAAAACCATTTGCTAAATTTATAATTGAAACAATATTCTGCACAAGTACTTTTAAGTTTTTGAGACGTTGTACACAAATGCATGCAATGAGCTTCTTAGGGGCCTACATTATAGTAAGGTTTGAAGGATACATACAAGATATTATGGACTGGAGATCAAAACCTCCCTTCCCAATAACCATGGCACTTTTACAAAACCATCAAATTCATTGTTATAGGTGAAATTTCAAACTCTTAATGGCCAATACTAGTGCTATAATTTATATTGCTTCAAGTCTTTAATTATTCCTAGATTATTTTATTGGGAAGGAACTGAAAAATCCAAATAAGGTATTCCCATCTAACAAGATAACCATACTCACAATCCTCTTTTGGTGCATCTATCTATGGAACCCCCATTGCAAACAATATTTATTAAGGAGAATATAAGGAATTATTGATTCAATACTTAAACAAAATTTTGTAGACAAGAATTCAATGAGTTACACTTTGGTATTTAGTTTTACATATAATTACTTGTACATTAGTCTATTCAGTAAATTATTTCCAAATTTTCCATATATAAAACCTCATAATTTAGAGTAACAAATATGTCACCATAGAAACATCACAAAAGAAATTAGAAATTGTCCAACGTGGGATTCATTAACGATCCCTATCATTTACATCCTTATAAGAGGACAACAACAAATGACACAAGATACAGTTAACAAATAACAAACAATTTAAGGTAAATGTATTTATAGAAGCTCATTTTCAAAATCACAATAACTTATGTAACTAATGCATCATCCTGAAATACATCAGTTGATTTATCTTATTATGAGAAAACCATTTTGTAATGAGCACAACTTCATTTCCTACATTAGGCCATGTAGGCTAGAATAATGTAGTTATGATTAAATGAATAGGTCAAAATTTAGATATAGGTAAGATTGTTTGCATGGGCCAATTGGGTGTAGGTTAAGTGGTTTTGTGAAAAAATTTGTTACCCTATCTACCGAGGCTCAAATCCCACTTTTTGACATGTTTCATCTTAGTGAGACTATTGTTGGTGTATTCATAAGTTGATGACCTAGCCTTTTTCCCTAACGAATCTATGGTTCACCGTAGATACCATCTTCAAAGTAAGGATAAGTGTTGGGAGATTTACCCCAAGATATGTTACCTTGAAAGGAAAAAAAAACTTGTAGGCATGTGCCACATTGCATGTATTTATAAAAAACATGATGTACAATCTACATTTAAACATTCAACTTTAATCACTTTATTTATTTCTCTAAATTATTCCAAATTGTGCATATCTACACTTATCTTTGTTATAAGTGGTATCAAATCTATTACGCCTCAACACCATACTATTCCATTGGGCAAACAAGTTGTTCCAAGTATGATATTTCTGACTTTTAGAAATTTGAAGGTTAAGATTATATTTCCCTCAGAATCAAAGAGTGATTATAGATTTCATTTTTTTTTAAATGTTGGTTCTTGGTATTTTGGAATCTTAAGTGTTGTGTTGAAAGCTTAAACAGTGGGGGACTACAATCCATGTGCTAAAATGCATCAAAGAGAAGAGAAGTTAAAACGAGCAGTGGAGAGTTGCAAGCAACTTGATGTAATCAAAGGAAATATAGACTTATGGAAGAATTGTGTGTTCCATTCTTTGAAATGATCTGAAGCCACAACGGGAGACATTATTGACTACCAAGGTATCTTATTCTACCCTTTTAATCCTCATTCTTCTGCATTTCTGTGAGTACCTTTTTTATAGATATGTTAGTTTTCATTATATTTTGTCCCAAAATTTAGGGCTTTTAGACCATTTGTTCCATTGATTAGATCTTTCATTTCAAGCTTTATTCATGGCCAATTAAAAGGGTGACGATCACTAGTTAAAACTTTGATTCCCATAGTCTCAATATTAGATAACATGTCATGATCTTAATTAATATTATATGTTTCTTAATATCCTTTTAATTGTTTCTTTTAGAAAAGGTTGTAGGACTTGAAGATTGTCTCAAGCTACTACAAGATACTTATCTCCACACTAAAATGGGTTAATCATTAACACTAAAATCTTTGTGGTTTTTCTTTTGGTCGTGTTTAGAAACTTTTTTGCCTTTGTACCCTTTTGTGTGCATATTCTATTCATTTTTAGCCCCATATTTCAACTTATTTGATAGCAAGCTCACATAATTTACTCTTCAATTGGGGTTATTCTTAAGCAATATGAAGTTCATGTTCGTCCATATATATATTTTAAAGAGGAAAGGAAATTTATATTGGTTCTCTGCTCATATATTATTTTCAACATTTAGTTCATTCAACAGCAAAAATCATGACCTTGCTAATATAGTGTGGTGCCTATGTGGGAATATCTAATTTAGATTCCTCACACCAATTTTTTTCACTATTTAGAAAAATTAGGCACATATCCATTACGTTGGACCAATTTAAATACATATGTTTGAATAAAGAAAAAAATAATATGAATTACACAAATGATAAAATTAGGTTAATGATAACCAAAGGTACATCAAGCCAGAATGGAAATTTGGGAGCACTTAAGCATCTCCTAGAAGGGTGAATTACAAAGGTAAGTTTTGAAACCTTGGATTTCTATAGAATCCATCTCCTTTATGACACTAAATATTATACAAGACAAAATTCCATCAAACAATGAAAATATTTACATATATTTTGATCCTTGTCTACTAAAAATATATGTACAAGTAATTGTAGAAATTAACGTGTAGATATGAAACTTCTCATGTAATTTACTAAAAAACAATACTCAAATCTACTCTACTCATATGCAGAAATCAATTCAAGATCTAGAGCTCAAATCATAAACATGCATCAAGAATTAACACACATACACATATATTTATCTAGGGGAAAGAAACCTCTCAAAACCCCTTCCTATATGTATTGCATTAATCAAATAATATGGATGAATACATATGCTTGCTCAAGCCTGAGCACAACCTGCAAATCTATGGTTTATCCATTTGCCTGACTGATTGACTTTGGCCAACACTTAGCCAATTTTAAATCCCTCCAAGCTCCTATTTCCTTGTGTTGTTCCTTGAGGAATTAGGCCCCTATTAATTAGGAAATTCCCTCAATTGAATTGCGCAATTCCTTTAGGTTTCTCCTCTGACTGCATGCACCACCTGTACATATTGGAATAGTTTACAACTACTAGTGTACTTCCTTAGAACCTCCACCTCAACTGGGTAACTCGAATTCTCTGCATGCAACTATTATTTTGGGTTGATTGATTAGTTAACTGGTTGATCACTGCATGTAATTGAATTCACACTACACAAATTAACCTTCCAGTAGTTCCTCTAATAGTTAGAACTAGTTTAATTGATAATAACTCAATTTAATTGAATTAGATTTCAAGAAATTAGCAATCACTCATGCTCAACTGAACTCAAGTCTTCTAACTCAAATTATCTAAGCTAATTGGGTGACACAAGCCATGTCACTCAAGTTAACTCATCAAAGTTGTCTATTTAAATGGAAATTCAAATTTTCTCTAGTTTGACCAACGCAAATCAGACTAATATTTTTATTGTTGGATTTTCAAAATCCCTCTCAAAAAGAAATGGATTATCAAATACCTTGATCCTTCCTCTATGGAACTCAAATTTTCCCTTTGAAAAATCCTTTTTCAAAATATTTGCAACCCGTTCCTCTATTGGAATGTAATCAAGAAACATAATCTTCCTCTGCACACAATACCATAGATGGTGATACTAGATATCTATATGCTTGGATCGATCGTGAAAGACAAGATTCTCAGAGAGCTTGATGCAACTCTGGCTATCAAAATATATCATAGTAGGATCCATCATCTAACCAAACATTCCCACAAGAATCTTTCTCATCTAGATCGCCTCACATGTCGCTTGACTAGCAACCATGTATTTTTCTTTTACTGAGATGAGTGCCACTGATCTTTGCTTCCTACTATACCAAGAAACCGTTGTGGACCCAACACTAAAAATTCGCTTCCTACTATACCAAGAAACCGTTGTGGACCCAACACTAAAAATTCCTCCTAATGTACTCTTTTGGTCGAATGGACTCTTTGCCCAATCTTCATTTGTGAAGCCAGACAAATTAACTCTCTCTCTTTGTTTGTACCATGGTCCAAACTGGGTGGTGCCTCTGAGATACCTTAGAACATGCTTAGCTTCCCTCCAAAACAATTTGGTTGGCCTAACCATAGCTTGACTAAGCTAGTTGACTACATAGCATATATCTGGTCATGTGTTCAATAGACAGATTAGTGAACCCACAAGCTTTTGATAGATTGTAGTCTCTAGTAATTCACTTGAGTTATCATCCTCTTTCCTCCAACTGGTTGCTAGAGGAGTTTCTATGGGTTTTATAGTCTCCATGTGGAACTTTCTTTAGTGTCTCATTTGCATACTTTCCTTGAGAGACAAACAATTCCCCATCTCCTTGCCATACTTCCAATTTGAAGAAGTAATGCACGAGTCCCATGCCCTTCATTTCAAATTCTCTTGCAAGGTCCTCCTTGCAAGATCTGATCAAATTATCATCACCCATTAAAATAAAGTCGTCGAATATAAGATAATAATCAACAATTTACCTTCTACCAAAATATGATAAAGGTTTGCATCCACTTCATTTTTTGTGAAGCCAAAACTAGTGAAATAGTTGCCGATCCTGGTGTACCAAGCATGGGGTGCTTACTTAAGGCCATACAATGCTCGCTTGAGTCTACACACATGCGAATCTTGATCAAAGGTCTCAAAATCTTTTGGTTTCTCAAGGTACACCTCCTCCTCAATAACTCCATTGATGAATGTTGTCTTTACATCCATATGGTGAATCTTCCACCCCATTTGGATCAACAAATCAATTATAGATATAATGGATGAATACCTCAAGTCAAGAGGAAAGTCCTCCTCATCGTCAATTCCCTCAACTTGAGAGAATCCCTTGGCCACAAATATGGCCCTATACTTCTCTATGGTTTTGATTACTGCATGCTTTACCTTGAAGAGCCATCTCAAGCCCATCACTGATTTATCTGTTGGTCTTGGGAACACTTCCCAAACACGTTTCTTTACAATGGAATCATATCCCTATACCATTGCATCAACCCATACAAGTTTCTCTACTGCTTCCTCGAAAGAGGATGGCTCAGTCTCTACTAGCTCAACCATTAGCGCCATGTAACTAGTGTATCAATCTGGTGACCTTATTTGAAGTGGATGCTCCCACAGTATCTCTAGCATCATGCAGTAGCCTGTCAGCTTCTCTGGTTCATGTTATTCCTTCTCTAGATGTTTTCTTGAGTGGTTGTCTTCACTCTTTGTTCCTTGACTTGTGGTTGCTCCAAAAATTCCTGAGGTTCCTCCTATGGAGCTAAAAGTTCCTAATCTAGTTGCAAATGAAGTTCCCTCTCAAGAGAACATCTCATTGTTTTCTCCTTGTCAAAATTTACGTTCCTTTGAACAATTGTCATCTTGAGGGATGGTAAGTACACAAGTTAGTTGTGAGGAGTTTCTGTGTAACCCACAAATACCCCCAACTCAGTTGTTGGCTCAAGCTTCTTCCTAGATTCTTTGGAGACATGGTAGTAAATAGCTACACCAAAGATCTTGAAGTGAGACACATCCATCTTTCTCCCTAAGAAATCCTCCTCCGATGTAATCATTCGTAGAATCTGATGAGGAATCCAATTATGCAAGTATATTGTTGTCTTTCATGCCTCTACCAACAAATGTAGTGGTAGGCCTTGGTCATGCAACATCACCCTCGCTACTCCCACAACGCTATGATTATTACTCTCAGCCACCCCATTCTACTGTGGGTTGTGGGGTGCTACCAACTCCCATCGAATGCCTTCTTTTGCAAAAAAAAAAATTAAAATCATTTGACACATACTAACCTCCATTATCGCTCCTGAGAGGCTTCTCCTTCTTTCTGGTTTCCTTCTCTACCGGTGCTTTGAATTTAATGAACTTGGAGAATTTCCCATCCTTCTTCTGCATGAATAAGGTCCAACACTTTTGTGATAACTCGTCTATAAAGATAACATAATATTTGTGCCTGGCAGTGGAGGCTTTCGAGAAAGGTCCATAGACATTAGATTGGATCCTTTCAAGGACTGCAAGTGCTTTTCTATCTCGATCATGGAATGAGGCTTTTGTGTACTTCCCCAAGGTACACCCTTTGCATATATCTTGTTGATCAAGTGATGCTTTGGGAAGGCCTGTGTTTATCTACTACATAATCTTCATGGTGCCATGACGAAAATGGCCAAGTATTCTATGCCATAGTTCATTGACATCGTGGCTTTGCACCTTCTCTTCCTTCATGCTTAATGCAACATAGTATTCCACATCTAGCTCATACAGTTTCTTCACATGAACCTTGATCCACTTCCAATGTCTTGTGGTTATGTGTCTTAGAAATTATTTCCCTTTTCTAAAGATCACATCGTAATGACAAATTTTCAACATAGCAACTGAGATGAGACTTTTCTTCAGGCTTAGAAACAATCATGACATCCTCGAGTTTGAGAGGGGAGCCAAACTCCCTCTAAAAAGTAATTGTACCAATATTGATCGCTCTGTACCTTCCATCATCTCCCATGTTAATGTGCATCTGGAGGTATTTCTCCTCTAGGTCACTGAAAAAATATTTGTTTCCCATCATGTGGAATGAGGCACCAATTTCCAAGTACCACATGCTGCCCATCATTGTGCTCACCATGCATGTGCTATGGGTGAAGTCAAGCTCAAACTGTGAAGACAAAGCTTCACTTGTCACTCCTCCCGAGGTCTTCCTTCTTGTTGTCTTGTGTGGACACTTTGTGGCATAATGCCTAAATTCATAACAATTGAAGCATTTAATTTTGGATAAGTATTTCTTCTTTCCCCCTTAACTGGACTCTAGTTTGGATTGGGATTACTTCCCTTTCCTATTATTTGCCTTTATAGCCAAGGCACATTTTTCTTCATCCTCACATTTAAATGAATTTCCATCTCTAGCATTCTGCCTTATCTCCTCTTGTAGCAAAACGGACCATAAGCATTCCTAGTTTGGTAGTTTCTCCCTCTCATTCACTGAATATTGGTAGTTATGCTAGCTCTTGGGAAGGCCTAGAAGGGCTAGGCTTACCAAATCATCTTCCACAACAGTAACACAATCTCATCATAACATTGTGTGAACCTTCTCAGGTACAACTGAATATAGTCATTCTTCTGCATCTTGATATTACAAAGTTTATCCTTGAGTGCTAGCTTCCTGTGGTCGCTACTATTCTAGAACAAATATGTTAGTGCTTTCCACATTTCATATCGAGTTTCTTTCCTTTGGATATTTGAGACAATATGTTCCTTTACTCCCTCCAATATGATTCTCCTTGCCTTGCCTACACACTTCCTCCATTCTTCTAGATCCTTGAGATCGAATGATCATTGTTTTGGAATTTTAATCTCAAAAAATTCCTTCAAACCATTATCTTCCAGTACTGCCTCCATGTGGTCCTCCCAACCAACAAATTTCTAGCTTCCCTTAAGGGCATACACAAGTCTTAGACTATAGAAGTCCATCCTTGTAGCTCTTAAGAATTGGTCCTGCAAATTTGATCCTCCTGCAATAACAACATCAAAATTCCTGCTCTACTATGAATCCTCCTTTGATACCATGTAGAGATTAATGTGTATATATGAAAATTCTCACGTAATTTACTAAAAAAATAGACTCAAATATACCCTACTCATTTGCGGAATTCAATTCATGGTCAAGAGCTCAAATCATAAACATGCATCAACAATTAACACACATGCATAGAGATTTATCTAGGGGAAAGAAATTGCTCAAAAACCCTTCCTATTTGTATTGCATTAATCAATTAATATGGATGAATACATATGCTTTCTCAAACCTAAGCACAACTTGCAAGTGTATAGTTGATCCCTCTTCCTGACTGACTAACTCTAGCCAACACTTAGTTAATTTTCAAGCCCTCCAAGCTCCTATTTCCTTGCATTGTTCCTTAAGGAATTAGTCCCTATTAATTAGGAAATTCTCTCAATTGAATTGTGCAATTCCTTTAGGTTGATCCTCTAACTTCATGCACCACTTGTTCCTGTTGGAATAGTTTATACTCAATAGTACACTACCTTGGAACCTCCACCTCAACTCAATAACTTGAATTCTTTGCATGCAACTTTTATTTTGGGATGATTTATTAGTTAACTGATTGATCATTGAGTGTGATTAAATTCTTGCTCAACAAATTGACCTTCCACTAGTTCCTCTAACAGTTAAAACTAGTTTAATTGATAATAACTCAATTTAACTAAATTATATTGCTAGAAATTAGAAATCACTCATGCTCAACTAAACTTAAGTCTTCCAACTCGAATTATCTAAGATAACTAGGTGACATAAGCCATGTCACTCAATTCAACTCATCCAAGTTGTCTATTGAAATGGATATTTGAATTTTCTCTAGTTTGACCAAGGAAAATCAAACTAAGATTTTTATTGTTGCATTTTCAGTGGTAAAATCTAGGCACCGACATGAATTGGTGGAAGCCTGGAAGGTGCTTCACTATTGTGCTAAAGTGAATGAATTTTTAATCTCATATGAGAGAATTGTTAGAGTAGTTCTTGAAGAGTCTCAACTCTAAAGGATCCTAAGAAGAGAGTGAGATTTATTTATTTTCTCTAGGAGTACTAGATGTGAGAAGGTTATATAAAGAAGAAATTAATGATGTTTATCCCAAGAAACTATTTACAATTTTGTCACTTCCACTCGAACACAATGAACCCAAGATGAGCCCACTATTAAAAGTTTGACTATTAGAGGAAGTGCATATGTTTCACTAATTGTAAGTAATCCACCTAGATTTCTTACAAGAACATCTAGAATAACAACTACATCATACATAAGACTTGATGTGTCATCTTTTAAAAAATTAACCAGGTAAGGGAAATTCTCCAACTTCTATTACCCATGAAAAATTTCCATGGAAATTGAAATATTAAACATGGCAGTAGCTACATATTTTTTTAATATGAAAGTTCCATCCCAAAGAAGATTTACCAAGGTTGGAATGGCATGTAGCCTCTCTCTAATTATTTTTTTGTATTCATCAACAAAGGATGGGCTAAAGAGAATTACATCAACATTCTCTTGAACTTCCATATTGTTGGTTATATACTAGATTTCTCTTGGATAAAGGCTGCAAGGCATACTCGTGGAAAACTTTCTTTCCTTTAAAACTCAAGGTTTGTTGATAGAGCTGAATAATTGAACACCTAAAGGTATTCCATTGTCATTTCTATAGCTTTTGGTATTTACAGCTTGGGTACTCAACTTTGATATAGGTTTGTTGTTAATACAATGCTTCATAGTGTTTCTGGGAAAACTAGTATTCCTAAAGAATGCTAGCCCTCTAGGTTTGGTAGCTACCCTAGAAACAACGGTTTAAAGCAATTCAATGATTTTTCCTATGTGTAACAGATAAGAGAAAGATAATGGAAACAACCTGGAACTTTCGCTTAATCCCTTGCTTTCTCTCTCTCTCCTTCGGCAGATCCTGCAACTCCTCCACTTACTTAGCATGGTTGGAGAGTACCTGCACAAGTACAACAGCAAAGAACTATCAAAGAATCGTGATCTATTATAACATAAACATTACAGAATTAGATATATAATGAACAAATGATAGCATTCACAATTGCACAATCATATGGGAGAAAACTTGAAGAGATTTATTAATAGAAAGGAGAATTACAACCCAGTTATTTGATCCAGCACCATCCTCCTAGCTTCAATCCTTCTTCACCTCATGAAATATCAAGATCATTCCAACAAGAATATAATGCTCTCTTCTCAATGACAAATTATCAGCACTTACTTGCAATTCATAACCTTTTAGTCTTCTGATCTCTTGGATTGGAGATCCATTTATAGATGTTTGCAAGGGTGTGAGTCATCCATGGGGTTTGATTAGTGTCATTCCACTTGTTACAATTGGTTCCATAAGAGAAGGGATTGGAGATGATTTTCTAGATCCCTTGTTCATCCTTGGGCGAATTCAGAGAGGCAAGTGGCATAGGAGAAGTTTCTAGAAGATTCCATGAGCAACCAACTAACAAATTGTCCTGGAAATTTGTCCATCCTCACCCATCGCACCCTATAGAAGGCCTAAATAGTATGAAATGCACCCTGGTAGTGTACCACTCAATATGCATTGCACTTTTCCAGTGAAGCAATCAGTATGGTTCAATTTAGGCAATTTCTGGATGGTTTCTCAGATGGAACTTTTGGGGAATGATGTATTTAGATGACTATGTTCCTTTAGGGTATGAAACAATTATTTTAGGGGTTGATGAGCCCTAATAAATCGACATATAAGTTTGGGGTTGATGTGCCCAAATATGCCTATAACAGTTGCCCCCTAAAGCATGAGGTCGTAAATATTCATGTTGGGTGAAATGCTTTATCATGACGATCCGAAGTTTCGAACTAGAAGGTGACCTGCATAAGTTACAATACAATACAACATCATAATATGATTTTCATGATCCAGCCGAGGGAGGCATTCCCATGCTTAGCTTTATAAATTTCATTTCGTGTACATAGATCAGATAGTCGTCTGTAGATACAGACTCATGATTCTACAGATATAGAGTCACAATCCATGATTAGGATGACCATCTGTGTAGAGCTTTTATACATTTGACATTTTTATATCCCTGAATATATCACAGCTTGGATGGATGAAACTAGATCCGAGGTCTTCAAGCTCATTCAATCTTCACCCGATGTACAAGTCAAACCATGTGAAGAGATGTTCTGAAGTTGAACATGGAAAGACATCGCCTGATTACCAGCCAATGATGTGAGTTGTTAATAGATGCAAGAGGGATCACCGATAATGATAATGATCCTCAAGGTACTACAGTACAATTCACGTGGTGTGAATTCATGATCCGATGTCGAACACCACGCAAAATCTTTTAGTCGAAGTCCATTGATGTCAACCTATCGCCGGAAGTGAGAAACTTGCCATTGATGTATGCAAGATTCAAAGCACTGAAAGGGTTGTTTCTAAGTCAACTTCTTGGATAACAAGTTGATGTCGACAAGGAGCAACTTGTCATAGGAGGGCCTTGATGTATCCCACACCTATGACACAAAACAAAGCAAATGATTTCTAGAAGTGAAAATGAACTAACGACATAAGGTTTAGGAATGGTGGTCATGAAAAAATGAAGGTAGGAGGTATTGCAGTGTATGAGATATTAACTGGATGGTGATTTCTCAATTGAATGAATTCTCTTGAACATGTCAGTGACACTGAAATGAATTGATAGCGTTAACCCCAAAAGATATATGGTATGAAAGACCAATGGTGTGGTGACAGGTGAATAGAATAACCCAACCCAACTCAATAATGGAGATGAAGTGAAAGTGTCATGTTCAAGAGCAACTTGCTACCATAAATTCTTCAAGTTTTTTCCCTTTTTCCCCATTCATTGCTGACCAGTACCTCTTTATTTTTGTCAAGCTTGAGGAGGATAACATATGCTTGTTCTATAATTCACCCTTTGGGCAAACCTGTCACTATTTAATATTTTAACGAGTCTAGCGATAGTGAAAATCGGTCTCGTTTAGATGGAAAAGTTTGTCACTATCATTTTAACGAGTTTAATGACAAGGATAACTCGGTCCTTTTCATGTTTAGAGAGTTTGAAAAGGGATGAAAATAAAACTTCATAAGTTCTTTTTCGTAAAGTAATCCCTCAGGTCTAAAAAATGATAAAATAATACATGAGGGATGACATTTCCGATACTTTAACGAGCTGGAAAAGACAAGCGCTCGACAATATTTTCATGTTTAACAAGTCTGAAAAGGGTTTAAAGAGGACTCTATAGTTTTCTTTTCATTTTTGACTAAAAGCTCGAAAAGAAGACAAAAATTTTGCTTGGTGGTCAAAGACGTTCAATTCTCTATTTAGCACATCAGATTCTTTCATCAGTCATTCAACCTGCTCAAAACTCCATCAAATTGATTAGAAATAAATATATATGGACGAAAAATGAACTAAAGCTAACATTTCACTTTGAGGTTTATGAACAATAAACATAAAAAGTAGTTTCAACATTTCATTTTCATCATTTCATTTCAAATTTAGGATTTGGAGCTCTGAAGCGATTTTCCCCCTCAAATTTCACCAGTCGGTTTCAGGAGATCTTATGGATCATTCTCTACACTGTCAGGACCAGGTAGGAGCTACCCTCAAGCTCTTCATTTTCATTTCCTCTTTTCTCAATTTTGGGCAAGTTTTTCACTTTTCTGGGTCCCTGGGGTTTAAATATTTCATTCCCAAATCATCGCACCTAGCTTGTATCAAAAGCTGCGATGGATACTGAGTTTCCAATAGGCCAGTTAGTATGCATCTCACCTTGCTCAAAGGCAGAGTGCGATGGGCGCAGAAAGAAAACTTTATACATTTTTTTGTTATCAAATTGTTACCTGTTTTTGCTTAAAATTGGATCCTAACTCATCTATTGTTTGCATTTCAAATATTTGTTGGATCAAGATGGTTGTCACATGGTGTGAACGAGAACATGAAGAGGAGGATATGATTGCTTTACATGACTAGGGCATAGTGGGTGCATTAAGAAACTACGGTTTACTGAAGTTTTTTCTCATATCCAGTATGAGGCAATAGATCAGTTTGTTGCAGTATCTTCTCAATGCTCAGGATCCTACAGACCAGGTATTCCAGATCAGAGGTAAATCTATTTCTTTCATGGTCGAGGATACTTATTTTCTGACGGGTTTGTCGAGGTGTGGTACCCCTCTTTCACTATCAGGATTTGCTCATGGGGGTAAATCTGTGAAAGGTTACAATCGTCAGTTCTGCAGGGATGGATCTCAACTCAGTAGAGATCGTAAAATTAATATTCGAGATGTCACTGATTGACCTTTGAGGACCATTCTATTTACCTTTCCTAGATTGGCTTGTAGCATGGCCTTACATTTAACAAACAGATCCTACATGCAGTATGCCTTAGAATGCCTGGAACCAAAGGTGTTCAATTGGTGTGAGGCAGTACTTCCTGTCATAAAAGAACAACTATCCAAAGTAAAGAATGGAAGAACCAAGAACTTTGGTTATGGATCCATATTGACTACTTTTGCTTTGGAAATATTTCCACTGATGCAACCTCAAAACATTTCACTAGGATTGCCTAGACCAAGGGAACCATGGATGCAGAGATGGGTGGACCTTATGGATAGACATGAGAGCTAGCCATAGATCTCCTTCTCAGATGCCTTTTTCGAGTGGTTCAATTGCTAGGAGATGGTGTTTGCAAAGTATCCATATGTCGGGATGGATTTCCGAGGCGATCCAGGTTTTGCAATACCAGTTGGTGAGCAATGGAGTGCTATAGGTAAAATGATTCGGCTACATCTTTGATTTTTTAGTTTTATAATGTTTTTGTGCTTTTGATGTTACCAAGACTGAACAAACTCATATGTGTGTGCAGATATTGGACCAGTGCAACCAGTGGCACGTCCACAGGAAGTAGATGACGCTCCAACAGGAGAGGCTGTAGGGAGGGCGATCCTTCGAGATCTAGATATATTAGAGACCCTGGCAGTGCTACAGGATCAGATCGAGGGCTTCACTCTCGACATTTAGGATGTTAGGACCGATGAGTTACCTTTGAGGTTACAATTCCATACTACTGGTGTACCAAGTCGTTGGACTAGGCTCCTACACATGATAGTACAGACGGTGACATGTTATCACTGGCATCACTAGTCTAGGATTTTTTTCTGCATTCATTTTGAGTTTCTTGGTTAGATGACTGATTTTGTCTTGGACACAAAACATTTTGTGAAAACTATAAATAGCTGTCTACTTTTGATTTTTGGAGTTTTGTTTTGGCTAAGTGATGAAATCCTAATGCAAATGTTGATGTGAAATGCTTTCTTTACAAATGCTACAAATGTCTATTTGACACATAGTTTGCTAATGAATCAGTCAATTTGTTTAAGTTTCTGGAAATGTGTTGATATTGAGTGGAATCAAAATGTCTTTCCAAAATCCTAACTCTTAGGAACATGCGATGAATAGTTGGGTTCTGAACGCAATAAATGCCAGTAATCTATAGCATGACGAGTTATGAATCTAGCCTAACAATGAGTCAGCGTATGCCACGTGAAATGATATCAGAGAGAAGTTCAATAAACACGCTATACTCAACGATGTTATTCATCGATCGACCAAAACATACCCCCCTGAAACTCACTAACTTGTCGCTTGGAGTGAAGATGGCCTAGGCCGCAGAAGATAGGTTCTGCATACTATGACTAGCTCCGTCGGCATACCCAATAAATGGTTCCAAAAAGTCTGACATCTGCAACAAATGTGAAGTGGATTATCTAACCAAAATGACAACTCTAAAAGAAAACACTAAAAAATGCAATAAAAGCATATGTATAATGAGTTTACTACACTTAATCAAACATAATAACGTTTAAGATACAACCCATTTCAGGGCTGTGACAGTGGAATCCCATCATAATCAACTAGCTCGTAGGCTCCTTTTGTCAATACATGTTTAACAATGTAAGGGTCCATCCATAATGGTTCAAATTTACCTGCTCCTCGTTTGTCAGAATCTTGATCGTAAGCAAGACCAGGTCACCTTTTGAGAAGACATGAGCTTTAACATTTTTGTTATATTGTGCCTTGATGCATTTCTTATGTGCTTCGTTAGCTAGTGCGGCATCACGATCGGTTTCATCCAGATGGATTAATTCTAAGAAATGAGCCTCTTCTTCAGAAGTTTTGGGAAGTAGATCGATTGTAAGCTTGAGGGATGAGATTTCGTACTGAATTGGTAAGATTTCTTCCAGAACATACACCAACTGAAAGGGCATAAATTCGGTGGCATTTCTCAGCGAATTCCTATATGCCCATAGATTTGAGTATAGGATTAAATGCCAATTCTGTTTATGGACTCCAATCATTCTCTGCAGCATGCACTTAAGGACTTTGTTGATTGCCTCAACTTGTCCATTAGCCTATGGATAATATGGAGTATAACTATCATGGGACATTCCTAATTTGGTAGTTAATTTGATCATCATGTGATTGCGAAAAATGTGATCCATGATCTGTGACTATAGCTTGTGGAACGCCGAATCTAGAAACTACATGATTGAAAAAAAAGAGTGTAGTCATTTCACCGTTGTTGTTCAATATAGGCATCACCTCAGCCCATTTTGTAAAATAGTTGATAGCGACTATAATATACCCATGCCCCCTAGCCAAGGTGGGGTTACATGTCATGAAATCAATGCGCCATTTAGCGAATGGGCCAATAACAATGGCTAGATGCAGTGGTGCAGGTGGTAATCTGGTTTTGCAATAAAAAATCTAACAAGCATGGCAACTTCTGACTGCAGTTATGCAATCTTTGAATATGGTGGGCCAAAAGTAACCAGCTCGTAAGATCTTTTGTGCAGTAGCATAACCAGATATATGCCCCCCACAAGCACCTGATCCTCATGCGTGAGGCACCTTCGTAAAACCGTATCGACACCACGACGATAAAGTGTATCACTTAGATAAGCTTTGGCTTGGTATTGAGTACATCCCTGTTTAGAGCGAGAGGTGTTAGGCCTAAACGTTTGGGTCCAGAGATAGATTAATATATCCCCGTACCATGGTTCACTTGACGATATCAGAAACAGAGTCTCATCTACGATTGATGCTTCTGATGTTAAATCGTTGGAGGATGAGGGAAGGTCGCAAAGTAACTCTGCAAAGATGAGAGACTTCTTTGATTTTGATTTGATGAATTCCAGATCAAACTCCTACAAGATGACAATCCATTTGGAATATTCCCCCCCCAGCAATTGACGTGACAAAAGGTATGTCATAGGGTTACAATTTGACACAATGGTAGTTTTGCGAAGGAGTATATAGTGTCAAAATCTTTGTACTGCTTGAACGGATGCTAAAGCCAACTTTTCAACATAAGAGTACTTGCTTTCTGTATAATTAAGATTATGACTTAAATAATATATAAGATGTTCAATTTCATCATCTTCTTGCACTAAAACCATAGTGATGGTTGTATCTGCAGCGGCGAGATACAGGTTGAAGTCTTTTTGATAGTGAGGAGCATACATTAATGATTCTTTTATCATGGAATCTTTGAGAGCATCAAAGGAAGCTTGCACAAACTAACCCCAATGGAAGGGTACCCCTTTCTTCAAAAGATGTGTATAACCTTTAGCGAGCTTAGCATAATTTGGAATGAACCTCCTCAGAAATTTAGCTTTCCCTTGCAGTCTCCAAATTTGAAGCAAATTTGAAGGTGGAGGCATGTCAAGAATTGCCTGAACCTTAAATGGGTCGAGTCGAATTCCATCCTTAGAAACTACAAAACCAAGCAGTCGACTAGAACCAACACAAAACACACATTTGTGTAGATTGAGTCGTATCTTGTAGTGTCGGAAATGTAAAAATATGGCTCTCAAATGTTGTGGATGATTAGTCGTTTTCGCGAATGAGCAGGTAGATCGTCAAGATATGGTTGAACTATGTTTTTGATGTCATGGAAGGCATAATTCATTGCCCTCTGAAATGTTGCCCCTGCGTTCTTCAAACCGAAAGGTAATTTACGAGATGCAAATGTACCCCACGGACATATAAATGCAGTTTTTGACTGGTCCTGTGGGTGGATATTGATTTGATTATAGCTCGAAAATCTATCCATGAATGAAAAGATTTCACATCTAGCACATTCATCAATAATCTGGTCGATAAAGGGTGTAGGATAGTTGTCCTTCGGACATGCTTGATTTACATCCCTATAATTGACACACACTCTTATCGTTCCTTATCTTTTCATCACAGGAACAATATTCTATACCCAATTAGTGAGAGGTACAGGGTAAATGAAGCTAGCACATAAAAGTTTTTCAATCTCTGCTTTAATGGCAGTGGCTTTCTTTGGATGGATAGGTCGAATCCGTTGTCGTACTGGTTTGACATTAGGATACATCTTGATTTCATGTTCAACAATTCTCGAGTCAATTCCTGGCATTTCTTCATATGACCATGCAAAGACATCTCTGAATTTGCGAAATAGAGCGTAGTAGCTATCTAGTTCTGATGGAGAACAAGATTTGCTGACGTGAATATTCTCTACAATATTAGGTTTGGTCAAAATATTAATGGAGATAATTTATTCAATGTTGGATAAATTTCACTTGGAATCTACCGTATTTACAGAATTTAATAAAAAATCAACAACTTAAGGGTGATTGAGGTCATTTGAATAATCTTCATTGTCATCTGGAAGGTGGGAATGATGATGATAATATTCCCATGACGTCTCTCCTATCATCATTGATTGGATGATTCCTTCATCTATAGAATGTATACGAGACCAAGGATCAGAAGAGGTACCATATTCTAAAGACCTATCTACCCAAACACTTGTTGGGTGCGGACTCGGGTTTGTCGCACAAGCCTAAAAAATTGATTGCTACAAAGATTTGATGGGGCTTGGTGGTGACTCCTCATGATGATCATCACTTTCAAAATAGTCGGAACTCTTCTTAAACTCAGATTATGTAGAAGAGATCATGTGGCAGGTTTCCACTTTGGCCACTTCCGCGAAACTAGATGAAGACGGGACGACAAAAGTGCCCATTAAGGAAGGGTCTTTTAGGAGAGCTACTCCAACATTTTGAAGCGATTGTGAACTTCCATGGATCAATGGAATGCTTCTAGTAGCTTGTGAATTGTTAGTAAAAAATGCTATTTGGTCAATGATTGTGATTCTACCTTGGAAGGGAAATGCAATCTTTCTAAAATATGTAGACACAACGACAACCATAGCGTAAACCAAGGGCCTTCCCAGTAAAATATTGTAATCAAGGAGTCCATCAATGACTTCGACTTCAATATCTACTGCTTTTCCCCCCAGTTCAACTTGCAAGCTACTTAAAATCCCATATGGAGTGTACATTCTTCCATCAAACACTTCTAGTGTTGTTGGTGATCGTGACAAGGTTGGTGAACCAAGAGTTTTCCAGCAACTCATTGACATAATATAGGTAGATGCCCCCTCATCAATAATGGTTCGATGAACATTTTTATTGAGGGATTTTATCTGTATGAGGAAAGCGAGTTGGGCTGGTAACTATGGTGTATATCTAGTATGATTAAAGACCACAAATTGGAATCGGTTGGATCGATCCCACCTATTGCTGATAACAAAGCCTACTTTTGGGAGGGACAATTTTGTAATACCTCAAGTGTCGAAATAGCGGATGGCGATTGAGCTAGAACCTCCACTATATTATAATTCTAAGCAGCTCGAGCATGAGGATTAAATTTCGATTTATGTACGACTCCCTTTGGCATCTTAATGGTTAATTCAAGAATAATGGGTGGAACAACTTCTGGCAAAGTCATTGTTGAAGCACTAGGCTGATCAGTAGCCCAGTTGTTCGACGATGATGGATTCCCATAATCTTTACTCCTTGTCCATACCAAAACATCATTTTGCTTGTTTGCGATGGATAGCATAAGCACTTGGGATGTTGAAGCATTATTGGTAGCAACCATATGAGTTTTTGGGTTCAGAAACAAATCACTCAACACTGTTGAGGTATTCGAAGCCTTCAAAAGTTTTGAAACCTCAGATCGATGTGGACAATCTCTCGTAAAATTCTCCTCATTACAAATCAAACATGGATAATGAGGAGGTTTCCTTACCACAGTGGGGTTTTTAGATGATTTTTCAGCAATGGAATTCTCTTGTTTCTTCTTGTTAGTTTTTCCTTTCTTCTTTCCCCCTAGTTGCTTTGGATTTTTGCCTTTGTCAGATGACACAACATTAATCTCCAAGGTAAGAGAATTGTCATTTGCATTTTGAATAGAAACATCAAGAGCTTGACCAGATGGACCTCTTGCGGTTTGCGTGCTTGAGGAACCAATCACACTGTCACTAGCATGAGAGTCCCTACTCGATTTAGGAGGAGGTGGAATGGAAAAAGCTAGCCTAGGAGTGTCAGGAATTTTGTCGTAGAGTGTGCCAGATTGTGTATAGATCAAATCTAAATATTGGGCATGAGCAATGACTTTCTCTTCAGTGACAACTCTTCCTTTCGCCACGTCCTCAGTGATAGATGGCAATAAGGACTTAATAAACCACTCAGCTAAAAGCTGATCAGGAACATACATCTTTACCATTCGACGATGACACCACAACTCATGAACATGATCAGATATGTGAGTGGATGTGGTCTGTTTAAAATTAGTAAGGAGTTCTGTTCCAATTTCGTACCTGATGGTTAGCTGAAAGTGGGTTAGAAAAGTAGTGGCAAGGATGGTGAAGTTATCAAATCTCTAGGCAATTCAATATACCATTTCATTGCTGGACCAGTAAGTGTTCTCTAAAAAAGGCAAAGTCTAATCAAATCATCATTCAGAGTGTTAGATGAGCACCACAAATGAAAAGTCATTACGTGATTTGATGGATATTCACCTGTATTTCCATTGAACTTAGGAATATCTGAGGGGAGTTTATGAGGAATTGCCGACAACCAAGGGGAGTATGCAATTGGATCATTCATTAGCTGGTTCAAATCTGGTAATTCTAGAGTTGCTACAAAGGGAAACTGTTGATTCAGGTTGGGTGGAGCATACCCAGGATAAGATGGAATTGCCTGGGCAATAGGTCTTTGCATACCAGCATAAGGCATCTGTTGTTGGTAACCTTGATAAGGTTGTTGGACATAACCAGTATAGGGCGGTTGTTGATAACCAGTTTGGAAAGGCAGTTGTCCATAACTTACAAATCCTTGTTGCCTAAGTCCTCGGTAGGCTTGATATTGACCAAATCCAATCTGAGCTTGTAAACCAAGTCCAAACTGAGGTTGGGTTTGTTGGAATTGCGGTTGTTGGTATTGTGCCAACAACGGTTGTTGGGCCATTTGTTGTTGCCCAATACTAGAAGATTGACCAAGTTGCGGATTGACAATACTCATTGGTGCCTGAGTTGTTCCAGATAAAGAAGCACTAACCCAAGGTTGCGGTTGAGCCATAGAGACAAGTGGTTGTTGTATCACAACCTGAGAGACTTGAGTCTTCTACCTCAAAACTTGAGGCTCCGAGGAAGAAAGAGTAGGTTGAGGTTGAGACACAACAGGCTGTGCTTATGTTTGCGACACAGTCATAATAGTAGGTGTAGTGGGAATGTTCGACACAGGTCAGATCGGTTGCGTTGGATATACAACCCTTCACTATTCTGGTAGTATTGGTATCCAACCACTAGATGTAATTCCAGTTTGACCTGAATATTGTTGGAAACTCTCATATGGTTGTTCCCTAGGAGGAAACAGTGAATAGGCATACTGCTCCCCATATGGCGACAGTCCAGTGTTTAAAGGATATATCAGCCTTTGAAAATTAGTTTGCCCAAATTGATACTGGTATGCAAAATAAAATTGTTGAGTTTAAACATAAGAAAAACCAGATGGGACTCCAGATGAATAAATAGGAGCAGACCATGGTGCTGAAGCAGCCGCTGAGTGGACTCCAGCTAGTGATTGATAACCAGCTGGAACAAATGATGTATCGTATAAATATGACTCAGGTGTACCAGAAACCATTGTGGGAATAGCAGCAGGAGGTTTCGTCATGGCTGCATCAGATGACACATTCCTAGATGTTGATGGTTGCTCAAACATGTTTAGTCTATCCAAAATCTCTCTAAGCAATTCGACGAGAACTTGCGATGAAGGAGGATTAAAAGAACCAAACTCAGGAGTAGAAGGATATAGTGAATCCCAGTTCCAAAATGAAATGGTGTACTAGATGGGGGATCCTCTGCTATCTCCTATATAACAACCAGATCAGGTGGAAGAGGTAGACCATCAGGTCCATAAAATATTTCTGGAGCCGAAGAAGGTATAGCTTCTGTAGTGACAGATACTGGGGGGGTGAAACCTTCTGAATACTAAAACTCAACATCTAGATGTTCAGGTAAATAAACTTCATTCTCAAAGGGAGGTTCTTGAACAACTATTGGTTCAAATGTAGCCTTGGTTTGAACTGAGATGGGTTCTAGATTAACTCTAGATGGAGTCGTTTCAGGTATAGAAGTGTCTACTGCTACACTAGGATCAGTTCTAATGTCCTCTTGTAACTGGAAAACTTCCTCTCTGAAGGCAGATGTACCAAAAATAATCGGAGTAACTAGAGTCTCTGACAATGTTGAAAAAAAAGTTTCAAATAAACCAGATGAACTAGACTCAGTTAAATGAGACCTCTTTGTCCGGATTGGCTTCGCTTCCAGAGGCAAAGATGATTGACTTGCTAGTCTCTGCGAACGATGCGGTTTTGATTGACTTTCTTCCATGATTGCGAATTATTTGATCAACTCAAAATTAAGGGGAAAATGATGTTGTTCATAATTCAATTAATTTTAATGACACTTGGACACAACTTTGATTTTTGAGTTTTTAAGAGTTGAAAAAAAGCTAAATATGACTCTAGTCTCCTTCGATTTTTAATGAGCCTGAAAGGACAAGTGCTCAGATGGACCTTTTCTTTTAGAGAGTCGAAAAGGAATGAAAGTGACTACTCTAGAAAATATAGACAAAGGGATTACCAAACCAATCGCAAAACCACAATATACACCTTGGTGATAAATTAAAAAGAAATTACCAAGGACTTATGTACGACAGTCAATCTTCTCGAATGTTGTGTTCAGTGCATTGCGATCAGTAAGGCAGCAGACTCAGTTTCCTGTGGATAAAGGATTTAAGCCTATTGTGGTCTCCCAATATATACATGATGGTATGGGGAGCACAAGTCCGTGCTAGCACTCGTCGTATCAAGGAGGAGGAATCGCCCAACCTTTAATGAAAATGATAGCCACTAGTTTTAACAATGCTGGAACACATCACTAGCCTAGACCTCTAGATATGTTGCGTTAAGTTCCAAAGCATTGTTAGCTTCATTGAAATTCATTTTAAAGTTGATCTTGTTTAGATTTTTCCTTTCAATGGTTCACCGCATGATGATGATCTGAAATTCCTAAGATGCAATCTACAATGGTAAACAATCTTTGTTTATTTGAGCAATGAAAATCCTAGCTACTAGGGAAAGAAGATAACAATGCTTTTAAGAAAAGAGCAAAGAGCACACACTAGTGCATCTCCCTAAACCATCTTTTCGCACACAAATCAAAAATGCTAAATGCAAATGCATGTATTTGTTTTCGCTCTCCTTAATGTGAAAGATGACAAAAGTAAAACTAAATGCACCAAATATCTGAAATATTTCACTCAAAATGACATTTTCGATAATTTCTCCTTCAAAGGAGAAAGGAAGACTAAAAAACGACACTTTCAATTTTTAACAAAGATGCTTTCGACACTTTGAATGTAAACAAATCAAATCAAATGCATCAAGAAAAGTTCAATCGATTGTCAAGGGAAGGAAGAATTTACGACACACCTCTTTCTGACAAAAAACGACAATTATGACACTTTTTGTACCAAAGCGATAAATCGACTAAAACAACTTTCCGACAAAGGATTGTAAATGAGGAAAAAATGCACAAAAAAATTCACTAATCCTAATGTAATTGAGGCTGATCTAAGTGATGCAAGTAAGATTCATTAAAGAGGCATTGTTCATTTGTAGGAAAACAACCAAACAAAGCTGAAAACAGGTCAAAAACCCTCAATTTCTAGATGGAAAAAGCGTTCAGTCAATCATCACACCTAGGCTTCACAGAAATTGAGATGAATCACACTTACTACACTCGGGATGTGCTATGCATACCAAGTCATAGTGGAAGACAGTGTGATGGTCCAGGGAGTGCAACTGAAATGGGTCTTGGCTTAAATGTGGAGCTGTTTTCAATGAATTAAGCTGGGTTTTGATGAACAATGATAAGCAAAGTATAATGGAATGTTTTGAGAGGTTATTGAGCTACCAAAAGGGCATCTAGATGTGCTTATAAGTCAAATGTTTAATTCATAAACTAAACTAGAGATTGACTGAAGCAACATTCATCTACTATGCAATTGCGGAGTAAGAGCAATTCGAAGGCTACCTGGATGACTTCAGACTCTGTCTATAGTTTATCAAATTGAAAATAGAACAAACAATAAGAACAAACAAACATCTGGTCTGTGAAATCAGAGATTTTGGGTTCGATCCCCAGCAGAGTCGCCAATTTGTTTATAGGAAAACTAGTATTCCTAAAGAATGCTAGCCCTCTAGGTTTGGCAACTACCCTAGAAACAACAATTTAAAGCAATTCAATGATTTTTCCTATGTGTAACAGGTAAGAGAAAGATAACTAAACCAACTTGGAACTTCCACTTAATCCCTTGCTTGCTCTCTCTCTCCTTTGGCAGATCTTGCAACTCCTCCCCATACTTAACACACTTGGAGAGTACCTACACAAGTACAGCAACAAAGAACTGTCAAAGCATCATGATCTATTAAAACATAAACGTTACAGAATCAGATATATAATGAACAAATGATAGCATTCACAATTGCACAATCATATGGGAGAAAACTTGAAGAGCTTTATTAATAGAAAGGAGAATTATAACCCAGTGGTCTGATCCAGCGCCGCCCTCCCAGCTTCAATCCTTCTTCACCTCATGAAATAAAAACATCATTCTAATAAGAATACAATGCTCTCTTCTCAATGACAAACTATTAGCACTTACTTGCAATTCATAACCTTTCAGCCTTCTGATCTCTTGGATTGGAGATCCATTTATAGATGTTTGAAAGGGTGTGAGTCATCCATGGGGCTTGATTAGTGTCATTCCACTTGTTACAATTGGTTCCACAAGAGAAGTGATTGGAGATGATTTCCTAGATCCCTTGTTCATCCTTGGGTGAATTCAGAGAGGCAAGTGGCATAGGAGAAGTTTCTAGAAGATTCCATAAGCAACCAACTAACAAACTGTCCCATACATTTGTCCATCCTCGCCCATCGCACCCTATAGAAGGCCTAAACATTATGCATCACACCCTGGCAGTGTACCACTCAGTATGCATCGCACATTGCCAGTGGAGCAGTCAGTATGGTTCAATTTAAGCAATTTTTGGATGGTTTCTCAGATGGAACTTTGGGGGAATGATGTATTCAGATGACTATGTTCAACTCTTTTAGGGGTTGATGAACCCTAATACATCGACATATAAGTTTGAGGTTGATGTGCCCAAATATGTCTATAACACATAGAGACCATGGATGAGTCTTCTTGGAACTTTTTCGAATTGAATTTTGATTATGCTTGGCAGCTAGTGAGGGTGAAACAATGGAAGAGGCTAAATCCATTAATATATACGTCACACCACATGGAAAATGCATCAATTTTCTAGCTGAAAATAGTTCCCATATTCCTATAAAAGATACAAACCTGACTAGATTGCTCTATAACTCATTTGGAGGTTATTGAATTATCTCCCTGCCATTTGTTTTTTTGTGCTTTTTTTCTTGCATTTGCTTTCTTTTTTTGACCTTTCTAAGATTTTCCATGTATCGTGCTAAAAATATACATTTTTCATTTGATTTTCAATTTATAAGTGATGGACATATATGTAAAAACTTGTTAATGTGTCCTTTCAGAGTATAATTCTATAATGTAAACAAAAGATAAAGTTTTTCTTCACATTAAAGTTCGGACTCACCAATTGAATACTCTGGATATGGAGTTCCATCTCCTTACAAACTCTGAGGTCAACATAATAATAAGTTTGTTTTTTGGTGCTAAATATTTCCTTATGATGAATAAGTTTTGTAAGGACTTCATTAGTTGTAATAGTTGGAACATCTCCATGACATCGAGGAGAGACCGAAAGAACAATTATGTTTGGTTAGAGAGTGAGTCATAATCTTAGTGTCAGTTTGTATGTTGTTGATGTTTTTAGCATATACTATTTGTCTTATTTAAACCTCACTATTTACCATGATTGAGTCAGGTTGGGTTATTCCATTCACCGGTCACATCACCATTGGTCCTCAGTGCCATCCATTTTTGGGTTAATGCTACCAATCCATCTCAGTGTTTCCGATATGTTCAAAAGAAGTCATTCAGAGAATTCAACAACCCAACTAACACCTCATCCACTGCAATACCTTCACTCTCCATTTTTCATGGCCGCCATTCCTGAACCTTGTATCATCAGATCATTTTCATCTCCAGAAAATCATTTGCTTCGTTTCGTGTCGTATATGTGGGATTCATTAAGGCCCTCCTATGACGGGTCACTTCTTGTCGACATCGGCTCATTATCCAAGAAGTTGACCTTGGAACAACCCTTTCAGTACTTTGAAGCTTGCATGCCTCAATGGCCTTTGACCGAAAGATTTTTCGTGGTGTGCGACATCAGATACTATATTCACACCACGTGAATTGTACTATAGTACCTTGAAGGTCATTATCATTATCGATGATTCCTCTCAAGCTTGTTAGCAGCTTACATCATTGGCTGGTAATCAGGCGATGTCTTTCCATGTTCGACTTCAGAACATATTTTCACATGGATCAACTTGTACATCGGGCGAAGATTGAATGAGTTTGAAGACCCCAGATCTAGTTTCATCCATTCGGTCTGCGATATATTCAAGAAGATAAAGACATCAAATGTACACAATAGCTGCACATATGATCATCCAAGCTAAAGGATGATGGCTCTACAAGAATCACCAGTCTGCAACAGTGAACGATTATCTGTCCTATGTACATGAAAATGAATTTATAAAACTGAGCATGGGAATGCCCGCCTCAGCTAGATCATGAAAATAATATGAAGATAATGTATTATATTGTATTTTACGCAGGTCACCTTCCATTTCGAAAAACCTCGGATCCTCATGATAAAGCATTTCACCCGACATAAGAAGATTTACAACCTCATGCTTTAGGGGGCAACTGTTATAGACATATTTGGGCACTGCAACCCCAATCAAATATGTCGATAAAACAAGGTCTCTTAAACCCCTAAAAGTGTTGTTTCACACCCTAAAGGATCATGGTCAATTGATTACATCATTTCCCAGAAGTTCTCCCTGAAAAACCACTAAGAACTGGCCAAAACTGGACCATATAGATTTCTCCATGCTTAGGGTGCAATGCATAATGGCTGCTACACTGGCCAGGTGCAATGCATACTGAAAAGGCCTTCTGTAGGGTGCGATGAGTGAGAGTAGACAAATGGCAGAGACCGTTTGCTAAGTGAAAACCCAGAGAATCTTCTAGAAACTTCTCATATGACACTTGCCTCTCTGAATTCACCCAAGGATGAGTAAGATATCATGAAATCCAAGTGGAACCAAGAACTATCAGTGAAATGACACTAATCAAAAACCCAAAAGTTGACTCACCCCTCTGCAAATATCTGTAAATGGATCCCTCATCTGAGAGATCTAAAGACTGGAATTTTGTAATTTGTAAGGAAGTGCTGTTGGTTTCTCTCTGAGAATAGACATTGTATTGTTGGGTGATATTGCTTTTCATGAGGTGAAGAGGGCTTTCATGCTGGGAGGAAGATGCAGGATCAGACAACTGGGTTGTAATCCTCTCTTCTACTTCTACTATTAATAAAGTTCTTTGAGTTTTCTTCCATATAATTGTGTATTTGTAAATCTTGTTATTTGTGGATGCAATTGTATGGTTAATGTATTTCTGATTCTACATTGTTTATGATATCATAGATCTCGATGCTTTGATGGTGTGTTGTTGCTTTGCCTCTATATATATTCTCCAAAGTGAGACAAGTAGGAGGAGAGTGGCAAGCTCTATCAAGGGAGAGAGGAAACAAGTAAGGAGCCAAGCGGAAGATATAGGTTGGTGCTCTCTAGTTCTCTCTTATCTATCATACATAAAGGAAATCTTGAAGCGCTTTGAATTGTTTGTTTCTAAGATAGCTACCTGTCTTAGTGGGACTAGAAGATCGAATAGACACTAGTTTTCCCGGAAACACCAAGAAGGAGAGGATGATACCTAGATTAAATTACTAGAAACCAAAGATGAAGACACTATTTTTCTTACTCAAGAAGAACAAGATTTATATATGCTATAGCAGTTGCAGTTAGAATCTGGTGAATCCTTTGGTTTTAAACATGGATATGAGTCAGCTATATATGAAGTACATAAACAATATAGCTTGAGAAGTAAAATAATAACGAGACTCCCATTAAAAGATCCATCCAAACCCAAACTAAGATAATAAAAGAAGCTCCAGTTAACAAAGTGTTACAAATCCTCCATAGGGAAACACTGAAGACTTCAATCCCTAATATTGTAGATATAACCTCCACTAAAATCCAAACATAGACAATTACTGGAAATAATCAAAATAAGATAAATCAAGGCAAAACAATAGAAACATAGATTGAAATGCCTATTACTGAGAAACAGAATAAGGACACAGAAACTACACATATTAAGGAAGATCTAAATCAAACAAACAAACCCTATCTCCCTTTCAACTGTAGGTTTTAACCCTATATAGAAATTACCTGCATACGAATTCTAAAACACAGAAATAAACAATGTGAGAGCATAACACATAAAACACATATACACATATATTTCCACTGGATCCCAAAACTAGAACTACCAGCTTGATTTTTCATTATGTTCCTTTCAATGTTACAATACATATTTATACATGTTGAAGCATCTAATACCATGGACCGAAAACCATCGTGTCCAAAACAATCACGTCCAAAACCATGTGTGAAAATCATGCACAAAACCATAGGTAGGTCCGCCCAACCTAATATAGGGTCCAATTCTTTTTTCCCTGGGGTGCTACCAGAGGCCCTGTAGAGGGGGTTTACTTGCACCCCTCAAACCCCATGTGAGCCCCCTGATATGCAATCGATGCAATGAAGGGGGAGCGAAGTCCCCCCCTCTAACCCGCCGGTTAACTACGTGGGCTAGTCGTGGAAAGAATATAACACAACCTAACATTCTCCCACTTGTTGTCTTCTTTCCATAGGGGGCCACAAGGGAGCTTAGTCATTTATCTAGCCCTACAACACCCATTGTTTCTCTACACCAAGAGAACTTCTGAGAGCTCACAGATTTTGTCAAGGCATCTGCAATATTCTTCAAAGTGTCCACCTTTACCAACAACACCTTTTTGTCTTCTATCATATCCCTCACAAAGTGATAACATCAATGTGCTTTGTCTTTGAATGATATGTAGGGTTCTTTGCCAAGAAAATTTCACTTTGGCTGTCACAGTCTATCATTACAGCTCCCTGTACTAACCCCATACTTGAACACAAACTCTGCAACCAAACTGCTTCCTTGCTTGCATGAGTGGCAACCATGTATTCTACCTCTGTAGTTGATAGTGCCACTACATGTTATTTCTTACTCATCCAATTGACTACACCTCCAAATAGGTTAAACACATACCCACTTGTATATCTTCTCTGATCTAGATCTCTAGCCCAGTCTGCATCAACAAAGCCACGAATATCCAACTCTCTGTGCAATCCTAGTCTTCCTTGGTAGCACAAACCATAATCACTAGTGCCACACAAATATCTGAAAACCTACTTCACTGTTGTCTAGTGCTCCTTCCCTAGTTTTGACATAAACCTGTTCAATACTCCCACTGAATGTGCAATGTCTGGTCTAGTACAGACCATTTCATACATCAGGCTACCGACTGCACTTGCATATGGAACACGGGACATGTCCTCTTCCTCTTCTTATGTCTTGGGACACTGTTTAGCAGATAACCTCACATGTACAAGAATAGGAACCTTCACCAGTTTACTATCCTGCATATTAAACCTCTGCAGTATTGTCTCAACATACTTCCTCTGGTTTAACCAGAGCTTCCTCTTTGCCCGGTCTCTTTTAATTTCCATGCCCAAAATATAGTTTGCAGCACCAAGATCTTTCATGTCAAATTCGAAGGACAATTGGGTCTTGAAATCTTGGATAATTTCTTTGTCATTTTCAACCAATAACATATCATCCACATACAAGACCAGATAAATAACACTATCACTGATTAATTTAAAATACACACAATGATCTGCTTTACTTTTGGTGAATTCAAGTCCTCGTATAAATGTATCAAATTTTGGATACCACATCCTTGGTGATTGTTTTAACCCATACAGAGAATTCTTTAACCTTCACACCTTTTCTTTCTTACCCTTCACCGCAAAGCCTTTAGGTTGCTTCATGTAGATTTCCTCTTCTAGATCTCCATGAAGAAATGTTGTCTTCACATCCCTCTGTTCTACCTCAAAATCAAAAGTTGCAACAACAGATAAAAGTAATCTAATAGAAGTTACCTTGACATCAGTGGAAAAAATATCACCAAAATCAATTCCTAACACTTGGGAATAACCTTTGCTACCAACTAAGCTTTGTATTTCTCCACCTTTCTTGTTGCATTTGTCTTCATCTTGAACACCCAATTGCTTCCAATGGGTTTCCTTCTAGCCGACAACTCCACCAGATCACAAGCCTCATTTTTGTGCAAAGATGCCATCTCATCAACCATGGCCTCTTTCCACAGTTTGTGATCCTCTGAATCTATTGCTTCCTTCATAGTTATGGGATCATTGTCAATAATAAATAAAAGAAAATTTGAACAAAAAGAAGATGGAATATACCTTTTTGGCTGCCTTCTTTCTCGAACTGATCTTCTCACACCCATAGTTTGTGGCTCTTCATCTTCTGATTCCTCCTCTATTGTAGAGTCTAATTCTTCCTCCTTAAGGTCAAACTCTATCTTCTCAGGTTCCCTTGGTTGGAATTCATGTTTAATAACATATTTTACCTCTTTGAACACCACATCTCGGTTGTACACAACCTTCCTTGTTATTGGGTTCCAAGCTTATAACCCTTTAAACCATCTTTATACCCAATAAAGATGCACTTTTCAGATTTACTATCTAACTTGGTTCATTTCTCCTTTGGAACATGTACATATGCGTCACATCAAAATACCCTCAGATGTGAAAGAGAGGGTTTCTTAAAAATCCATACCTCTTGTGGAGTCTTATCCTCCAATGTTGATGAAAGTGATCTATTGAATAGGTAACATGCTATCTCCACCACCTCTGCCTTGAATTCTTGTCCTAACCTAACACCACTGAGCATGCTTCTTGCCCTTTCCATCAACGTCTTTTTTCATTCTTTCTGCAACTCCATTTTGTTGAGGTGTATATGGAGTAGTCTTTTGCCATGCTATACCACACTTCTTAAAGAATTCTTCAAATTCCTCACTACAAAACTCTCCACCATTATCTGTCCTCAACACCTTTATCTTCTTCTCTGTCTAGCTTTCCACTAGAGCCTTAAATTCTTTAAACCTGTCAAAGACTTCATATTTCTCCTTAAGGAAATATATCCATGTATTCCCTGAGAAGTCATCTATAAATGATATATAGTACACAAACTTACCTAGTGATGGAACCTTCACAGGTCCAAACACATCACTATGCACAAGCTCTAATATCTGTTTTGCCCTCTTACCACTAGAGGGGAAGCTCACCTGATTCTACTTCCCATATACACAATTTTCATAGAAATCAAAATCCAGAGAGATATTAATCTTACCTTCTACCATACCTTTACCATGAAGTATTCAAAGGCCCTTCTCTCCAATATGTCCAAGCCTTTAATGCCACAACATTGTCTTCTCTCTAGAGACCACTAGATTTTCTGCTCCACTTTCAGGAACAATAGAACTATTGCACCCATCAACAACAGTGCTACCTTGTAGCTTGTATAGAGTTCCAATCTGAACTCCCCGCATCATACTAGTGCTTCCCGAACCATCTTGCAGGTATCCTTCTTGAACACCATTTTTACACCTGCATCATCCAGCTTGCTTACAGAAATCAGAATTTTGGCCAGTGTAGGAATATGCAAAACACTCGAAAGTGTTCTAACTCTTCTACCTTGCAACTTCAAATTTAATTTTCTGTGACCAACAATTCTAGCCTTCCTATTTGTTATAGCCTAAATCTACCTCAGGCTGAGAAAGGTAGGTCTAGGGTAACATCAAACCACGCTTAACTTGGTAGCTAGCCCTACTAGGTCGAGAGAGGGCTCTCTTCTTATCAATCTCGAAGAAAATATGGAAAGTAAGGCTTGAGATGATTGGTACGAATACTAATTTCAGGCTAGATATATGATGAGAGGATTTTGATTGATTTTAATTGTTGGTTGCTGGATCATATGAGGAAGGTAGCTTTGGGTCCGGGAAATCAACACAGATTTGTAGAGGTTTCTGTGGGGTGAGATAGGAAAGTATTTTAGCAATTTTAATTGGATGTGATGGTAAGTTTAAGACCAGTGAGGAGTTGGAGAGGGCATGCAAGGTTCATGAGTCCTTTTCAAACAATAGAAAACATTAAAAACTAAATGTATCCTCAAGGTAGAACACTGAATATCAATGGATTCCACCTATTTATCTTGATTCATTTAGTTATGAAGAAAGAAGTAGATGCTAACACATATACACATAAGAGAAACTAAATAACAAAGGAAGAAACAATGCCAAGACACATTACCACAAGAATCCCACAAATTGCTGCAAAACCCTAGTTCATTTCCTTGCCAAACTGCAAAAGTGATTTACAATAGTGCTCAATGCATCCACAAGAGTCCAACCTTGACAAATGACTAAGAAAGTACAAGATATAGCCATCAAACCACCTATGCTAGCCATCAGGGGTCGAATCCATGAGTCAATGATCCGTTTCAACAAGATCTAAACTAGGAACTGAAAAATAGGCAGTGGAACAACTTGCCTCTAAAACTATGGAAACTGATTCATTCATCCTCAAACCAACTTTAACTGATGTATCTACCTCCTCAAGTCACTTTTCATCATATTTTACATCATAGTACATCAAGTTACATCATATTACATCATTAATTGACTAAGAGAGAAGAAAAAGTCAAGCTGACAGCAAACTGGGCAAAATTCTGAACAAACAGGCAAAATTGGCAAATTTTCCTCCTATGCGTAGCGCTACTAATCCTATGCGTAGCGCTTTTTACAGGCCAGTTTTGGAAGGCTTCCCAAAGTCCAAATCAAGTGTAGAATAGCTAATTGGAAAGCGTGGTGAGTCTAATTTTTGGGACATCTTGAATTTTTTTATTTTGAGTCCATTTTCCCCTCCAAAAATGAAATCTCCTAAGATTGCTTCCTTTGTGGTAAAAAAGTGGTAGAGAGGGCACTTTTTGGGTGTTTTTGGCCCTTTTGGAGGTCTAGAACTTGTCAAAATTTCTCAGCCAGTTTTTACCATGCAGAAATTTTCATGCTAATTCCAAACATGTAAACTTTTTTGCAAATGGAGGCCCCCATCAAAAGTGTAGTGCCACCTGTTGGAAAAGCTTGTGTTGAAAATTTCTATGCGCAACGTGATTGATTCTATGCATAGCGCCGCTTTCAGATCAAGTTTTGGAGGCCTTCCCAGTGTCCACATTGGGTGTAGGATAGCTCAATGAAAATATTATCAAGCCTAATTTCCAGAACATCTTGAATGTTGCAATTTTGAGGTCATTTTCCCTAACAAAAGTCAAATCTCCTAAGACTGGTCAAAATGTGCAAAATGAGGCTGCCTAAATGTAGAGTGTTGTTGTAGTCAACTTTTAAGGTTTTCCTCAACAACAAATTGAGATCATGATAGCTCATTGGAAATATCATTGTGTCTAGGTATCATTCACTCATCAAGCAAGTTATTTGGCCAACCAAGCTAGGAGAAATCATGATTTTCCCAAGGTCACTCCGGAGGTGCAGTAGTTCTCCTAAGGCAACTATATTTTTGAAATTTCTCTAAAACCATGACACCTGTATAAAAAGTGAAGGAGGTTTTTCTTTATTGGACTATTTTAGACAAAATCCTCTCTCAGGTTTTCTAAATTCATTTTTTCGTACTCAGAAACATCATTTGAGTAAAACCTACCCCGATGTGTGGAACAGGGGTTTTGTAGAAATGAAGGGAAATGAAGGGGATAATGCGCTTCTAAATTCTTGAGAAAATTTTAGGAAGTAGGGAGGGATGTTGGGAAATAGGGGAAAGTGGAATTTCAAATATTGAGTGAGGGGAAGGGGTCCAAAAGGGAAAAGCACAGGCCTAGCCTAGAAAATTGTTAAATTGTAGCAAGAAACTAGGGTTTGTGGAAAAATGAGGAATTTGAGGGATATCAGTGATGAGAAGTGTTTAATAAGGTACATTAAGGATAGGGGAAGGTGTGTGAGCATCAGGATGTAATATTTGTTGATGATTTGACCATACAAGAGAAATTAGCTTCAAAACCATAGGAGAGGGAAATGAGCCTTACCTAGTTACAACTGAAGCACGAACAAGGTGTAAAATGACCCATTGGAACCTGAAATGATGATGAAAACCCTTTAAATGATGGTACACTCAGTTGAATGGTGACATGGACCGACATTTAGACAAATTTGAAAGGAGTGAAACCAAACCCTACTCCTAATACCTAGTGACCAAATTTTACTTGAAAACTCACTGAAATGACAAAATTTGACCTTGACACCTTAAGACCACTTTGTAAGAGCATGTTTGATCACTGGTGGAAGGTTTCAAAGAGTGATACTAACACTATTATCCACCAAGAAGACATCACCACCATTATATTTCTCATACTTGCAGAGCCACTCTCTATGGGGAGTGAAGTGAAAGGATGCACTTGAGTTAATCAACCATGCCTCATGATCTACATGTGTACTTAAAGAAGCGAAGTACAGATCCCCACCTTCATCTGAGGTGTTTTTCACTTCTACAGAAGGAGCATCATCAGATCCCTTTCCTTTATTAGGAGCTTTAGATTTACAGTCCATTTTGTAGTGCCCTTCCTTTTCGCATTTCTAGCACACCACCTTTACAACTTTCCGTCAAGATTTAGATCTCCCTCTAGATTTAGATCTCCCACTCGATGACTTATTTTTGTTTCTATTCTGGGACTATCCTCGTACAGACAAGGCATCACCATTCTGGCTCTCCATATTTTTGTCTCATCTTCTCCGTTAGCAAGGATGAGACTATTTCATTAAACTGCAAGGCAGTTAAATTACTACCTATTGCAATAACCAGACTATCCCATGAATCTGGTAGATAACACAACAAACTAATTCATATATATTCATGTAAAATTTTGATATCAATAGACGATAACTAACTTAACACAATATTAAATGCATTCAGATGCTCTGTCACCGAGTCTCCATCTTTCATCCTCAAGTTATAAAACTTTTTCTATAGGAACAGTTTCTTCACCAGAGACTTAGATTGGTACAAAGTCCCCAACTTGTCTCACAAATCCTTCACCGTAGATCCCCCTCATACATTCAGCAATACTGAATCTAAGACAAACAATCGTATTATCCTCTTTGCCTTCCGATCCAACTTCTTCCATTCTTCATCAGACACTCTCATTGGTTTAGTACCCAGATCTATCACAATCCACTGATCTTTATCCACCAATATATCCTCCATCTTGAGTTTCCAACACTCAAAATTTTGACCATTAAATTTCTCGACCTATATCTTTCCATTGCTTACCATCTTCTTTCCCCACCAAAATCGATCCTATAGATCTCCCAATGAATGGGATCTATGATAGGCATGAGAAAAACCCCTTAGCAACAAAGGCATCCCTTGAAGCCAAAACAACTTTGATACCAGATGTAGGTTTTAACCCTATATAGAAATTACCTGCATACGAATTCTAAAACACAGAAAATAAACAATGCGAGAGCATAACACATAAAACACATATACACAAAGATTTTCCCTTGGATCCCAAAACCGGGACTACCAGCTTGATTTTTCATTATGTTCCTTTCAATGTTACAATACATATTTATACATGCTATGGACCGAAAACCATTGTATCCAAAACCATGGATCGAAAACCATTGCGTCCAAAACCATGTGGGAAAATCATGCACAAAACCATAGGTAGGTCTGCCGAACCTAATAGAGGGTCCAAAAAATATTTTCCTGGGGCGCCCCGGACCTCGTAGAGGGGGTTTACCTGCACCCCTCAAACCCCCTATGACCCACCCACTACGCAATCGATGCAACGAAGGGGGGGGGGATAACCCCCTGGTTAACTACGTGGGTTAGTCATGGAAAGAATATAACACAATCGAACATCAACATCAAAAATGAAATAGCAAAATTAAGGATATGAGTTCCTTTGACTGAACTAGTAAAGAATGAATCTTATAGGTCACAGATAACTGAAACTTTAAACATGGGAGAGGGAGACGATTGTGTAAATTTAAATGATGATCAGCGTGAATTATTGTTTGGCCCTGAGGCCAATGGTATTCATCAGCAAGGGGGAGTTCCTCCTTTTTACATTAGCCTAAACATTCATGATAAAATATTGCATAATGCTATGTTGGACTCAGGGGCATCCCACAATTTGATGCCAAAGGAAATAATGGAAAGACTGAACATAGACATTACTAGGCCATATAAGGATTTGTTTTTTTTTTTTTACTCTAGCCAAGTTAAATGTCTTGGTTTGATCAAGGAATTATGTGTGACTCTTGTCGAATGCCTTGCAAAGAGCATTTTAATGGACATTGTAGTTACATACATCCCACCAAATATGGAATGTTTCTATCTCACTCATGGGGAGAAAAACTGCAGGGATCCTTACAGTTGGATATGTCTTATGCTACCATATATGTTTTTGGCCAACCAAGAAAATTATATAGGGAAACCTTGATGAAGTACATTGTCAGCAGTGAGGAAAAACCACAAAACTTTCCCATATACTCCATGCATTCAGATATGTACTCTTTCATGTTATATAATGCAGAAAATGATAATAAGGAAATCATAGCCAAAGACTTGAAATACAAAACAACTGACAATGAGAACATATTCCATGAATCACTATGGAATCTAGATTTTGATGGGTCAGTCAATAGGTTAGGGGCTGGTGCAGGAGTGTGGATCCATAATATGCAGAATAATCATGCTAAGGGACATGCTTTTAGATTGAACTTCAAATGTACCAATAACATGGTCAAATACGAAGCCCTAACTCTAGGGTTACAATTGATTAGGAAATTGAGAGCCAAAAGAGTTTCCATCAGGGGAGACTGGGAGCTGATTATTAAACAGATTAGTGGTGAATACTGTGTGAACAATCCTAGACTTGGTTAATATAAGGATACTATTTTAGACTTGATCAAGAACCTCTTGGAATCAAACATTGCTGCGATTCCTAGAAAACAAAACATTCAGGCTCACAGTCTGGCCACCTTTGCTAGTACTTGTAAATTTCCATTTCAACCAAACCACCAATACACTGCAGAAGTTAGACATAGGCTTGTTACCAAACAACATGAAGTATTGGCAGATTTTCTCCGAGGATTCTCAGATCTACAATTTCATGAACAATGAAGGTGAATTTTAAAATTGTAAGATAGACACTAATTGTATAGTAGACAATAATATAGAAAGTAGCATAGATGTAAATATTTTCGATGTAGCTAAACAACCTAAATTTATTAAAGTAGAAATAGATAGTTTAGAGAGTGTAGAGATTGAAGAAATAATGAATGATGATCCTAAGATCCTTAATTTGAAAAATAATTTTTTTCCTAAAGGGTTAGTACCTTTAGAAGATTTGTTTAACTCTAATGTTGTAGCTAGGAAACCCAAAATGGAACCTCTGAAAGATGACACAGAAGAGGTTAATTTAGGGACCAAGAATAAACCAAAACTCATCAAAATATCAAAAGCCTTACCTCTAGAGGAAAAGGTTAAATACATCAATTTGTTTAAAGATCTCCGGGATGTATTCACATGGAGTTATGAAGACTTAAAATCTTATGATACAAGCATAATCCAACACAAAATACCTCTAAAAGAAGATCATAAACCTTTCAAAAAAAAACTTAGGAGAATAAACCCAGTCCTTATGCCCTCTATTGAGAAGGAAGTCAAAAGAATGTTTGATGCCCAAATAATAGCCCCCAATAGATACTCAGATTGGATTTCAAACTTATTTACAACTAGGAAAAAGATAGGTGAAACTAGACTTTGTGTAGATTTTAGAAATTTAAACAAGGTCTCACTAAAAGATAACTATCCCCTACCAAAAATGGACCATATACTGCAGAGGGTAGTAGGCTCATCTAGGATTTCACTATTAGATGGATTCTCTGGGTATAACCAGATCTTAGTTCAACCTAAGGACCAAGCCAAAACTGCGTTTACTCCTCCTTGGGGTACCTTCATGTATATGAAGACGCTGTTTGAATTAATGAATGCAGGTGCCACATTTCAAAGAGCTACGGATATAGCTTTTTCCAAGGATATCCATGACTTCCTAGTAGTATACCAGAATGACATCACAGTCTTCTCTAAATCTGACAATGAACACCTAGACCACCTGAGAAGAGTATTTATCAAATGTAGAAAATTTGGGATTTCTTTAAATCCCACGAAAATACTCTTTGGTCTAGAAGAGGGAAAAATGTTGGGTCATATCATATCTAAAGATGGGATTAGAATAGATCCTGCTAGAATAGAGGCCATTTTGACCATTACCAATCCTAGAAATATTAGAGAGTTACAACCATTTCTAGGCAAGATAAAATTTCTTAGGAGTTTCATTTAAAATCTAGCAGAACTAATTAGAGAGTTAAATAACATGCTAAGAAAGGACTCAACACTTAAATGGATAGTGGAGGCCAAACAATCCTTTGAAACCATCAAGGAAGCCTTAACCAAGACTCCAGTGCTAATAAGTCTTGATTTTCACAAGGATTTTATAATTTTTTCTTTTGCTTCCAAACACACCATTGCAGCAGTCTTGCTACAAAAGAACAACCAAGGATATGAACAAACAATTGCATTTTCTTGTAAATCATTAAGAGATGCCACACTCAAATACAATATCATGGAAAAACAAGCATTAGCTTTCGTAAAGGCTATCAAAGACTTTAGAGTATACATTTTGTATTCTCACAATATTGCTTATGTTGCAAATTCTGTAGTTAAGGACATTTTGACACAAAATGGGCTTGAAGGGAAAAGAGGCAAGTGGATTGCCACAATATTGGAATATGACAAAGAGATAAAGCCAACTAAGCTTATCAAAGGCCAAGGTTTAGCCAAACTCATGGCTGAATCGAATTGTCAGGCACTTGATATAAACTTCATTAGTGCCCTTGATGATTAGGAAGAGATGACAACTCCACCGATCAATGAACCTTTTACTGATTCACCCTGGTATGCAGATATTATATTTGTATTACAAAATTTACAAGCTCCTCCTAGTTTGATAAGAAATAAAGCTAGATTTTTAAAGATGAAGTGATTAAAGTATTGTATCATAGATATTGCATTGTTTTGGAAAGACAATAGTGGTATTCTTTTGAATTGTTTATTGAAAAAAATGAAGTTTATAAAATCAGGCAAGAGTTTCATGTAGGGGATTATGGAGGACACTTGTATTGGAAGATTATTGCTGACAAAATCCTGAGGGCTGGTTTCTACTAGCCCACTTTGTTTACAGATGTTTAAAAACATGTGGCCTCCTACCTTAAATCTCAGATATTTGAGGGAAAGAGAAAACTTTTACCCTTGCCTTTTAAACCAATATCCACTAAAATTCCATTTCAGCAATGGGGGTTAGACTTCATTAGAGAAATACACCCAGCCTCCTCAGCTCAACACAAGTGGATTTTGATAGCCACAGACTATTTTACCAAATATATAGAGTCCATACCTTCTAGGCAAGCCACAAACATTGTCATAATCTCCTTCCTAGAGAGTAATATCCTATCAAGATTTGGGTGTCCCCAAAAGCTCATTATTGATAATGCAACTGTCTTTAAATCCAAGAGAATGATACACTTCTATAACAAGTAACACATCACCCTTGGCCATTCCAAAACCTATTAGCCTCAAGGTAATGGACTAGCAGAGTCATCCAACAAAAGCCTGGTCATTATCATTAAAAAATTGCTAGAAGATAACAAAAAGACATGGAATAAGAAGTTAGTCAATGCCTTATGGGGATATAGATTGACTACTAAGAAGTCCATTGGAACATCACCCTATCAGCTGGTTTATGGGATGGATGTAGTTTTCCCACCATCCTTGGGAGTGCTAGTGATGAAGATCATCCAGGAATTAGAAGTGGAACCAAATGATATTCAAAGAAGAATAAACCAGACCATACACTTGCATCAGACTAGAGAAGAAGTATATGTAAAATCATAGGTTATCCAGGAAAACATCAAGAAAGTCTTTAATAAAAAGACTAAAGCAGATGATTTTTACATAGGAGATAAAGTCCTTAAGTGGGATTCAAGGAGAGAAGACAAAGGAAATCATGGGAAATTTGATTTTTTGTGGCAGGGGCCTTATGTCATTTATGGATACAGAGGCAACAATTCCTTTTTCTTGAGAAACATATATTGATCACATCTACTAGGAGGACCTGTTAATGGTAGGAAGCTGAAGCATTAATTTTCCACTAACTCAAAATAGTTCACTTTACTTTGCATCATTGTACATAACATTGCAGACTGTAGATTGGATTGGATGGTAATCCTTTGAAGTTGAATCCCGGAGAGAAGACCCTGAGCTTTGAAGGATTCACTATCATAAGTATCAATAAAGCAAAATCACAAAAGCACAGTTTACAAGGTAAGTACAGTCATAATTCAAGGGCTATTGGTCTTTAGAGTTCTTGACATTTCACCAGGAAATGCCATCCAGATGTGGAGACACTGTTAGAGTCCATAGTGATATGATTCATAATTTTTGAATTGGCTGAGGTTAAGTCTTGTAATATTGTACATACATTTTCTTTCTACATTTTTTTTTCCATATTAAAATTAAAAAATGTAAAGAGGGTATGTCCTAAAATAAATATCAAAGGACAAGAAAAATACGAAAAGATCAAAAAACGAAAAAAAATATGAACCCCAAACAAAAAAAAGATCATGACAGTGTGCAAGTCGAAGAGCCACTACTCTTTACTTTACTATCTTAAATAATAGTTGTGTGCAAATTGTCATACATGTCACAACCCATGATAGTCAAACTACTTAATCTTGACTACTTCAAGCTTTGAATTTCAAGTTTATAGTTAGAGAATAAAAATCTGACCAAACAATTTAATCATGGCAGATTAGTAGATAGGTAGAGAAATAAAATGAGCTCATCAGTTTAATTTGAGCCCTTGGAAGATATAAGGTTAGAAGTAGTTAGTTCATTACATAAAATAAAAAGGAAAGAAATGAGTTTTCTAACTTAAGTGCACCTGACAAAGAGAAGAAAAAATGTTAGGGTAGGTAAAAGGGTAGGTAGAAGAAAGGTTGCATAAATACAAGTCATTTGAAGCATAAGCACTACTATCATGCTTAACTATGTGTTTCAATGTGCAGGAGCAATTCTCAAAGTGGAAAGCATGTTCATAATCTGATTTTCCTAACTTCCCCTTCATTGCATTTCACCCCCCACTATATACTTAATAATTTCCCTTTTACCCCTTCATGGCTTGTGAAAACCCCTTTTCCCTTCATTTTCACTCCTACCCCTTGGTTTCACACATTCCTTAGCCAATTTACCTTTTGAATTCATCCCCCTTGCAAAAAATCCCTTTCCCCTAGTGTGAAACCCTTTTTCCCTTTGGAAAAGTCACTTTCCATTAGTTAGATTCCCTAAAAACCCACTAAACCTCTTATCCTAACTTTTATTCCCCCCTGCATTACTTTATTAAACCCCAAAAATTAGTTTTTACCCATTATATTCCATAAACCCACATTACTTCATAAACCCGTAGTTAATCATGGGTTAATTACGCTTAATCATAATTAATCCCATAGGTCCCGCTAACCTCCTCCCCATCACCCAACCATGAAACTTTTCCATGCGACAGTCGTTGGATCATCCACCCCCAGATCTAATGGCCTTCACAATATCACGTCCGCTCAATACTCAACCTTTATTGGCTCAAGAGCACACGATATGGGTGGTTTTGCTTGGGCCCATTTTGCTACGTGTCAGCCTCCGGCATTGATCTCATTGCCTCGTTAAAACACCACCCGACCCTCATAAGCGGTGTGATACCCTCCAATACCACCACCCCGCCATAAAGCAAAACCGCCAATGTTCATGTTAGGTCCCTATACTACTATTGTAACATTGTATTGTTATTAGTACAACCCCCTTATTATATTTTTGTGCCCATGTATTTCCCATATTTTTATTATTGTACCCCATAGAAGCCCACTATTGTTATTATTGTGCCCTTAAATTATTATTGTTATATCGGCTCTAATTATATTATGACCCCTTGGACTCCTTTATATAGAAAGGTGGTATTGTCATTTGTATCATCCAAGAATTGTTCATTTATGTAATGTAGAGGAGGTTTCCCCCTCGAAGAGGCTAAATTCTAAGGTGTTTATCTCTCTTTTTTATCTTTTTGTGAGCTAGTTTCATAACATTTGGTATCAGAGCTTTTGATTCTAGGGTTTCACTACTCCAAACATGTCATCGTGACATTTTTGCTATAACATTTTTTCTGCGACATTTCAAAAGTGAAAAAACCACATTTGAGAAGAATGCACGCTGAACCTGAGGTCTGAATTTCAGATCCTGTTTGGTTATAACTTCGGAGATATAATCTGCAAAAGTTAGGGTTTTTGCAAATCCTCGAATTACATTTTAAACAAGTCACCTTGGGAAAATTGCCATAACTTTTGTTTTTAGCATCAGATTGAAATTTCGTAAGAAGTTTCAGAAAGAGGACGACTTGTAGTTTTCTGTGTATTAGTTTTAGGTACTAAGGTCAAAACAGTGAGACGCAGCATGTTGTACAATTTCGCTCTACTGAAATAGTCTATAATCAAGTCACCGTGGGAGATTTGGCTTAACCCTTTCTTGGATAATCAAATTCTGATCAAACTTGTGGGGTTAGAAAAAGAACTCAGAAAGCTGCCATAGGAAGAAATTTTAGAACTTGGAGATCTGAAATTACAGAGTTACATTCGTTTCAAGATCGAGCTCCTAAAATCAAGAAAAATTGAGATGAGGAAGTTTGATGGCAAGGATCTGGTAAATTGGATACTACAGATGGAGAAATATTTTGATCTACATGGTGTACCATTGTTACAAAAGGTATGTATTGCATCTTCATATTTAGAACAAGATAAATTTTTATGGTATAAAGGACTTTATTCTCGTAAACCCCTTGTTACGTGGTCAATTTTCACAGAGGAAATTATAGCACATTATGAGGATACAAAGAGCAACACCTTCTTTAGAACAACACCACAATAATTGGAAGAAAAAAAGAGAAAAAGGGCTTTGTTACAAAGTGGAAAGAAAAATTATGGCAACAAGGAAGTCTACTCCTAACAACTATAAAGATGGAAGTGTTGTTTCTCCTAGCATTCCACAACCTACAAGGGTTACTCCACAATAATTGGAAGAAAAAAGAGAAAAAGGGCTTTGTTACAATTGTGATAAAAAATACATTAAAGGTCATAAGTGCACTGAGAAGAAACTATTTTACATTAGCTATGGAGAGGAGGAAGAAAAAGATCAAGAAACATCAAAAGAAGAGTATACACACCAGGAACCAACCCCGGAGAAAGAAGAAATAAATCTGACCACATCTTGTAAAGCATTGGAAATAATTACTACTCCTCAAACTCTTAAGATAGAAGGACATATCAAGAAGAAAAAAGTTCAAGAAGTGAAATACCACATCAAGAAAGAAGAAATAAATCTGACCATATCTTTTAATGCAATGGACGAAATTACCACTTCTCAAACTATCAAGATAGGAGGACATATCAAGAAGAAAAATGTTCAAGAAGTGAAAGATCACATAAAGCATTAAGAAATGAATCCGACCATATCTTGTAATGCATTGGAGGAAATTACTACTCCTCAAACTCTAAATATAGAAGGACATATCAAGAATAAAAAGATTCAAGCAGTGAAAGATCACATCTAGCACCAACAATAAGTTCTCCAACTTTTAAAGGATGACGCCACTTTGGTGCAAAATCAAATGAAACAACAGTCAGATCAACATCACAATGAAAGAAGTTTTGATGTAGGCAATTGGGTATTTTTATGGTTACATACATACAAACAACTGTCCCTCAAGAAAGCTATTTATGAGAAGGAAATGTTGGCATTACTATATGCACTTAAGAAATGGCGACCTTACCTAATGGGAAGACACTTCAATATAAAAATGGATCATGATTACTTTTTAGAACAAAAATTATCATTTAAAGAGCAACAAACATGGGTCACAAAGTGTTATACGGGAATAGTGTCCACACGGATGCTACTATTCCACTAAGATGTGTGGCTATCGTAGAAACAAACGATCAAAGTCTAATGTTGATTCCTTTTATGAAAATAGATGAGAGGAGAACCAAGAGGGCCAACCTGAGTCTTGCGCTCGATTCCCTATCCTTCTTGATAGAGTTTTGTTGCTTGCTCTTTGTCTGCTCAGCTTCAAAAAGGACCTGTAGAATCACAACAACATACTACTATGCAAGAAACAAGGATCTAAATTCACAAATAATGTAGGATCAGATGTACATTAACCATATACAAGCATATACAAACAAGTACACCAGGATATGGAAGGAAACAAGAATAGCTTTATTCAGATAAAAGTATCAAGAGGATTACAACCATGAGCATCTCTGACCCAGCATCATCCTCTAGCTAAGAAGCCCTTCTTTCACCTCAAGCAAAGCAAAATCACCCAACACTGTGAATGTACACAAGAATACTGACAACACTTC